>CAWUFW010019673.1:0-177503 GCA_963921515.1 Calotriton arnoldi
GGGTGGTGTTTCAGGGTTTAGGGCAGTGCAGTGGTGTTCAGGCAGTGAGGGGTCGTGCTGGGGCTGGTGTTTCAGGGTTTAGGGCAGTGCAGTGGTGTTCGGGCAGTCTAGGGGTCTTGCTGGGGGTGGTGTTTCAGGGTTTAGGGCAGTGCAGTGGTGTTCGTGAGCAGTATAGGGGTCTTGCTGGGGGTGGTGTTTCAGGGTTTAGGGCAGTGGTGTTCGGGCAGTGTAGGGGGTCTTGCTGGGGGTGATGTTTCAGGGTTTAGGGCAGTGCAGTGGTGTTCGGGCAGTGTAGGGGGTCTTGCTGGGGGTAGTGTTTCAGGGTTTAGGGGCGGTGCAGTGGTGTTCGTGCAGTGTGAAGGGTCGTGCTGGGGGTGAGTGTTTCAGGGTTTAGGGCAGTGCAGTAGTGTCTCGGGCAGTGTAGGGGGTCGTGCAGGGGGTGGTGTTTCAGGGTTTAGGGCAGTGCAGTGGTGTTCTGGCAGTGTAGGGTGTCATGCTGGGGGTGGGGTTTCAGGGTTTAGGGCAGTACAGTGGTGTTCGGGCAGTGTAGTGGGTCGTGCAGGGGGTGGTGTTTCAGGGTTTAGGGCAGTGCAGTGGTGTTCGGGCAGTGTGGGGGGTCGTGCTGGGGCTGGTGTTTCAGGGTTTAGGGCAGTGCAGTTGTGTTCGGGCAGTGTAGGGGTCTTGCTGGGGGTGGTGTTTCAGGGTTTAGGGCAGTGGTGTTCGGGCAGTGTAGGGGGTCTTGCTGGGGGTGATGTTTCAGGGTTTAGGGCAGTGCAGTGGTGTTCGGGCAGTGTAGGGGGTCTTGCTGGGGGTAGTGTTTCAGGGTTTAGGGCAGTGCAGTGGTGTTCGGGCAGTATATGGGGTCGTGCTGGGGATGGTGTTTCTGGGTTTAGGGCAGTGCAGTAGTGTTCGAGGCAGTGTAGGGGTTGTGCAGGGGTGGTGTTTCAGGGTTTAGGGCAGTGCAGTGGTGTTCGGGCAGTGTAGGGGGTTGCGCTGTGGGTGGTGTTTCAGGGTTTAGGGCAGTGCAGTGGTGTTCGGGCAGTGTAGGTGGTCATGCACAGGGTGGTGTTTCAGGGTTTAGGGCAGTGCAGTGGTGTTCGGGCAGTGTAGGGTGTTGTGCTAGGGCTGGTGTTTCAGGGTTCAGGGCAGTGCAGTGGTGTTCAGGCAGTGTAGGGGGTCGTGCTGAGGCTGGTGTTTCACAGTTTAGGGCAGTGCAGTGGTGTTCGGGCAGTGTAGGGGGTCGTGCTGGGGCTGGTGTTTCAGGGTTTAGGGCAGTGCAGTGGTGTTCGGGCAGTGTAGGCGGTCGTGCTGGGACTGGTGTTTCAGGGTTTTGGGCAGTGCAGTGGTTTTCAGGCAGTGTAGGGGGTCGTGCTGGGGCTGGTGTTTCAGGGTTTAGGGCAGTGCAGTGGTGCTCGGGCAGTGTAGGGGGTCGTGCTGGGGGTGATGTTTCAGGGTTTAGGGTAGTGCAGTGGTGTTCGGGCAGTGTAGGGGGTCGTGCAGGGGCTGGTGTTTCAAGGTTTAGGGCAGTGCAGTGGTGTTTGGGCAGTGTAGGGGGTCGTGCTGGGGCTGGTGTTTCAGGGTTTGGGCAGAGCAGTGGTGTTCGGGCAGTGTAGGGGGTCATGCTGAGGGTAGTGTTTCAGGGTTTAGGGCAGTGCAGTGGTGTTCGGGCAGTGTAGGGGGTCGTGCTGGGGTAGTGTTTCAGGGTTTAGGGCAGGGCAGTGGTGTTCGGGCAGTGTAGGGGGTCATGCTTGGGGTGGTGTTTCAGGGTTTAGGGCAGTGGTTTTCGGGCAGTGTAGGGGGTCTTGCTGGGGGTGATGTTTCAGGGTTTAGGGCAGTGCAGTGGTGTTCGGGCAGTGTAGGGGGTCTTGCTGGGGGTAGTGTTTCAGGGTTTAGGGCAGGGCAGTGGTGTTCGGGCAGTGTAGGGGGTCATGCTTGGGGTGGTGTTTCAGGGTTTAGGGCAGTGTAGTGGTGTTCGGGCAGTGTAGGGGTCTTGCTGGGGGTAGTGTTTCAGGGTTTAGGGGCGGTGCAGTGGTGTTCGTGCAGTGTAGGGGTAGTGCTGGGGGTGGTGTTTCAGGGTTTAGGGCAGTGCAGTAGTGTTCGGGCAGTGTAGGGGTTCGTGCAGGGGTGGTATTTCAGGGTTTAGGGCAGTGCAGTGGTGTTCTGGCAGTGTAGGGGGTCATGCTGGGGGTGGGGTTTCAGGGTTTAGGGCAGTACAGTGGTGTTCGGGCAGTGTAGTGGGTCGTGCAGGGGGTGGTGTTTCAGGGTTTAGGGCAGTGCAGTGGTGTTCGGGCAGTGTAGGGGGTCGTGCTGGGGCTGGTGTTTCAGGGTTTAGGGCAGTGCAGTTGTGTTCGGGCAGTGTAGGGGGTCTTGCTGGGGGTGGTGTTTCAGGGTTTAGGGCAGTGGTGTTCGGGCAGTGTAGGGGGTCTTGCTGGGGGTGATGTTTCAGGGTTTAGGGCAGTGCAGTGGTGTTCGGGCAGTGTAGGGGGTCTTGCTGGGGGTAGTGTTTCAGGCTTTAGGGCAGTGCAGTGGTGTTCGTGCAGTATAGGGGGTCGTGCTGGGGATGGTGTTTCTGGGTTTAGGGCAGTGCAGTAGTGTTCGAGCAGTGTAGGGGTTGTGCAGGGGGTGGTGTTTCAGGGTTTAGGGCAGTGCAGTGGTATTCGGGCAGTGTAGGGGGTTGCGCTGTGGGTGGTGTTTCAGGGTTTAGGGCAGTGCAGTGGTGTTCGGGCAGTGTAGGTGGTCATGCACGGGGTGGTGTTTCAGGGTTTAAGGCAGTGCAGTGGTGTTCGGGCAGTGTAGGGTGTTGTGCTAGGGCTGGTGTTTCAGGGTTCAGGGCAGTGCAGTGGTGTTCAGGCAGTCTAGGGGGTCAGTGCTGAGGCTGGTGTTTCACAGTTTAGGGCAGTGCAGTGGTGTTCGGGCAGTGTAGGGGGTCGTGCTGGGGCTGGTGTTTCAGGGTTTAGGGCAGTGCAGTGGTGTTCGGGCAGTGTAGGCGGTCGTGCTGGGGCTGGTGTTTCAGGGTTTAGGGCAGTGCAGTGGTTTTCAGGCAGTGTAGGGGGTCGTGCTGGGGCTGGTGTTTCAGGGTTTAGGGCAGTGCAGTGGTGCTCGGGCAGTGTAGGGGGTCGTGCTGGGGGTGATGTTTCAGGGTTTAGGGTAGTGCAGTGGTGTTCGGGCAGTGTAGGGGGTCGTGCAGGGGCTGGTGTTTCAAGATTTAGGGCAGTGCAGTGGTGTTCGGGCAGTGTGGGGGGGTGCTGGGGCTGGTGTTTCAGGGTTTTGGGCCGAGCAGTGGTGTTCGGGCAGTGTAGGGGGTCATGCTGAGGGTAGTGTTTCAGGATTTAGGGCAGTGCAGTGGTGTTCGGGCAGTGTAGGGGGTCGTGCTGGGGTGGTGTTTCAGGGTTTAGGTCAGTGGTTTTCGGGCAGTGTAGGGGTCTTGCTGGGGGTGATGTTTCAGGGTTTAGGGCAGTGCAGTGGTGTTCGGGCAGTGTAGGGGGTCTTGCTGGGGGTAGTGTTTCAGGGTTTAGGGCAGGGCAGTGGTGTTCGGGCAGTGTAGGGGGTCATGCTGGGGGTGGTGTTTCAGGGTTTAGGGCAGTGTAGTGGTGTTCGGGCAGTGTAGGGGGTCGTGAAGGGGTGGTGTTTCAGGGTTTAGGGCAGTGCAGTGGTGTTCGGGCAGTGTAGGGGGTCGTGCTAGGGGTGGTGTTTCAGGGTTTAGGGCAGTGCAGTGGTGTTCGGGCAGTGTAGGGGTCATGCAGGGGCTGGTGTTTCAGGGTTTAGGGCAGTGCAGTGGTGTTCGGGCAGTGTAGGGGGTCGTGCTGGGGGTAGTGTTTTAGGGTTTAGGGTAGTGCAGTGGTGCTTGTGTAGTGTAGGGGGTCATGCTGGGGGTAGTGTTTTAGGGTTTAGGGTAGTGCAGTGGTGTTTGTGTAGTGTAGGGGTCATGTTTTAGGGTAGTGCAGTGGTGTTTGGGTAGTGTAGGGGGTCATGCTGGGGGTAGTGTTTTAGGATTTAGGTTAGTGCAGTGGTGTTTGGGTAGTGTAGGGGGTCGTGCTGGGGGTAGTGTTTTAGGGTTTAGGGTAGTGCAGTGGTGTTTGTGTAGTGTAGGGGGTCATGCTGGGGGTAGTGTTTTAGGGTTTAGGGTAGTGCAGTGGTGCTTGTGTAGTGTAGGGGGTCGTGCTGGGGTAGTGTTTTAGGGTTTAGGGTAGTGCAGTGGTGTTTGTGTAGTGTAGGGGGTCATGTTTTAGGGTAGTGCAGTGGTGTTTGGGTAGTGTAGGGAGTCGTGCTGGTGGTAGTGTTTTAGGATTTAGGTTAGTGCAGTGGTGTTTGGGTAGTGTACGGGGTCGTGCTGGGGGTAGTGTTTAGGGGTTTAGGATAGTGCAGTGGTGCTTGTGTAGTGTAGGGGGTCGTGCTGGGGGTAGTGTTTTAGGGTTTAAGGTAGTGCAGTGGTGTTTTTGTAGTGTAGGGGGGTCATGTTTTAAGATGCAATGCTCCAATACCTGACCAGTCTGCACTACATAAAACTGCAAAAAAACTAAAAATAAAAAGTGTTTTGCACACTTTTGTCATTGGGCTATATGTGGGCTACATCTGGGTAATATTTGTGCTACATTTGGGCTCTTTTTTCACTGGTGGCCATCTTGGAAGACTTCTTTGTTATGAAGTTTCCTAATTTCTTCATTTACTGCAGTCTCCTCAGTAGGAAATGCTTTCAGTTTTTACTTTGATTCCATCAAGAAGGCATTCAGATGTGTCTCACATCTGCCATAAATTCAGAATGTTAGCACTCTAGTTGCTCATTAGATCACTGGAGTAAAGCTACTGCTCACCAGGGAGTTAACTGGTAGTCTGCTGCTGGTATTGAAAGTGATTGTTTCAGTCTGCATGTCAGAATTTTCTAATGAAATAGAAGAGGATTTGAGATCTCACTTAAAACATGCCCTAATTTTTCTTTCTGCAGCACTAACCATAATTTCTATTTAAAAAAGAACCCCTCATTTTGTTCCTTTTTAAATTAAATGTTTTAAGTGTTACCGGTTTATTCCAATCAAGATGGCTTCAGGTGTGCCATACTTTTGTCATAAGTAAGGCTGTTAGCGCTCTAGTTGTTCTTTAGAACACTCTGGGAAGCTGCAGTAGAACACAAAGGCATCAACTGGCAGGCTGCTCCTGTTGAAATATAACAGGAAGATATTTGAGATCACACTTGAAATATGTCCTAATTTTTCTTTCTACAGCACTAACCATAATTTCTATGACAAAATGAACCCCATCATTTTGTTCCTTTTTAAATTAAATGTTTTAAGTGTTACCAGTTTATTCCAATCAAGATGGCTTCAGGTGTGCCATACTTTTGTCATAAGTAAGGCTGTTAGCACTCTAGTTGTTCTTTAGAACACTCTGGGAAGCTGCAGTAGAACACAAAGGCATCAACTGGCAGGCTGCTCCTGTTGAAATATAACAGGAAGATATTTGAGATCACACTTGAAACATGTCCTAATTTTTCTTTCTACATCACTAACCATAATTTCTATGACAAAATGAACCCCATCATTTTGTTCCTTTTTAAATTAAATTGTTTAAGTGTTACCAGTTTATTCCAATCAAGATGGCTTCAGGTGTGCCATACTTTTGTCATAAGTAAGGCTGTTAGCACTCTAGTTGTTCTTTAGAACACTCTGGGAAGCTGCAGTAGAACACAAAGGCATCAACTGACAGGCTGCTCCTGTTGAAATATAACAGGAAGATATTTGAGATCACAATTGAAATATGTCCTAATTTTTCTTTCTACAGCGCTAACCATAATTTCTATGACAAAATGAACCCCATCATTTTGTTCCTTTTTAAATTAAATGTTTTAAGTGTTACCAGTTTATTCCAATCAAGATGGCTTCAGGTGTGCCATACTTTTGTCATAAGTAAGGCTGTTAGCACTCTAGTTGTTCTTTAGAACACTCTGGGAAGCTGCAGTAGAACACAAAGGCATCAACTGGCAGGCTGCTCCTGTTGAAATATAACAGGAAGATATTTGAGATCACACTTGAAACATGTCCTAATTTTTCTTTCTACAGCACTAACCATAATTTCTATGACAAAATGAACCCCATCATTTTGTTCCTTTTTAAATTAAATTGTTTAAGTGTTACCAGTTTATTCCAATCAAGATGGCTTCAGGTGTGCCATACTTTTGTCATAAGTAAGGCTGTTAGCACTCTAGTTGTTCTTTAGAACACTCTGGGAAGCTGCAGTAGAACACAAAGGAATCAACTGACAGTCTCTGCCCTTGTTGGATGTACATGTTTTACTGAGAATGTCAGGCTTCATTCTCACATGAGTGAGAAAGATAATGTGAATTTACAGAAAATATGCTCTCATTTTAGCTTCTGGAGCACCTTCCAAACCTCCATGGGACAAGCATGAGAAAATAGTGTTCTCTCAAACATGATTCATGATATCCCAGCAGAAGGTTTTTCACATGGTAAAATCACCTTAGAATACACCACAATTCCTAAAATTAGTATGGTACCATCAACAAATAAATTCTAATGTAACTAAAGCCTGTTATCACCCTTTATAGTTCTCCTTTTGGTGACCCTCAAAATCTTCTATTCACTACAATGCATTTCAATGAGGTACTATCATTTATATTGGTCCCAAGATGGCTGCCAGAAATTCCAGGATGAAGTGCTGACAGCCAATCAGATCTCACGATGACATGTGTGGTTAGGCTCCGCCCAGATATATATGTGACTTTACTTTTGATTTTCTCAGGAACTACTGAACGGATTTACACCATTTAAGCAAAAGGCACGACACTGAACCAAGGGCTACCTCTTTGCCAAATTTGGTGTAATTCCGTTCAGCAGTTCGGGCTGTAGCTGCGACTAAAGGTTCCTATGGAAAAATGAATGGGGAAAACACGTTTTGGGACCCCCCTTTTTCTCGGCCCCCGCTTGACGTATCACCCCGAGACTTTCAGGATAGGAGCGGACCGGAGCGCCCCAACAAGTTGGAAACTTTCGCGAAGATTCGTCAACCGGCGCCAACGTTATTTCAAATAGAATGTCGCGGATTTCCTATGGATAATAGGTTTTAACTATAACTATCTACTGGCGACCGCCAGTAGATAATATATATATATATATATATATATATATATATATATATATATATATATATATATATATCCAAGCTCCAAAGTACCCAACGTATAAGGAGCACTTGAACGGCAACATGCTCATGAAGAGCCTTTATGGTATACAATCCACCGGCACAACGATAACTTTAAGCAGTTCAATCTACCATGGATGCCTGACGCGTTTCGAAGTGTCCCCACATCTCTTCAGAGGCTTTGGCAATTGAAGGCGCATAGGACACCGCCCTCATCATTTAAATGCTCCAATGCATGCCCTGGATGGGAAGCTCTGCCGCGACTAGCAGAGCATTATGGGCCTTGTAGTGTCCTTTGTCTCCCGATGGAGCGCGCAATGTTGCTGCTGTAACATTCATAGCCCCCAGATGGGCCTCGGTGTGCCGGTGGAAATGCTAAATCCGTTGCTGCCCCACGAAGTCGGCCTGCTCGATAACAGACTGCGTGGCCCCACATCCTGGGGTGGTGCTCGCTCGCGGCAGGGTGTGCCGCGTGTTTATCCAAGCTCCAAAGTACCCAACGTATAAGGAGCACTCGAACGGCAACATGCTCATGAAGAGACTTTATGGTATACAATCCGCCGGCACAACGATAACTTTAAGCATATATATATATATATATATATATATATATATATATATATATATATATATATATATATATATATATATATCACTGTAGGAAAGTAGGATCTGCTTCTTATGGTTACCCCCACTTTTTGATTGATGTGATGCTGTTTTTGACTAGTCTGACTGGGATCCTGCTAATTAGGACCCCAGTCTATCTGCTTTATCCTTAAACTATTGTGTTATGTACTTAGGCACACGCCATATTGGATACCGGCTTACCCTTGTCAGTCCCTAGTATATTGTACCCATGTACCCAGGGCATAGGTACCCCAGAGGTCTCCCATGGGCTGAAGCATGCATTATGCCACCCACGAGAGACCATTCAAAATGGAAATACAGGCCTGCCATTGCAGCCTGTGTAAGTTGGTGCGTGCACCACTTACTAAAGATAGAGGTTTACTATATCTAAGGGTCACTGTACTTAAAACCTATATGTCACCCCTCTAGCAGGCCTTTACAATCCTGAGGGCAGGGTGCTTGGTTCTAAGTGAGAGGGTGCCCCTGCATGAGCAGGACACCCCTGCAGCCTACGGAGTCCATTCTCCCGGGTTATCAGTGAAGCAGCCATATACTATATAGAGGGGCATCGCGTGACCGCACGATGACCATCTCGAAAATGGCTGCAACGAATCCTAACATGTTTGGTATCAAACATGTTGGAATCATACCCCCACACCGTAAACGGTGTGGGAGGTATGATTCCAAGCACCGGGAGAGCCCTCCGTTAGGCTTTCAGTGTTCCCGGTACCAGCCTTCTAGTCCCGGACAGCACAAAAGGGTTGCTGCCGACCAGAGACACATTTCTTCCCTCCTGCTGCTGTGCCAAGCTCGAGCAAGGGAAGGCAGAACAATAGGCATCCTGCCACAGGGAGGTGTGACCACCTCCCAGACAGGATTTAGTGTATTAGGGCTGGGTGGGTGTTCTTGCCAGTGCCTGAAAGTCTGCATGAGGGGCACATTTGGTGTCCCTGTGCATAGTCCAGTTCAAACCAGTCCTGGGAGCCTTTGGCTCCCGCTCTGGCACAAAGCTGGACAAAGGACTTGAGAGTAACCTCCCCCTGTCCAGACCCTCTCCTGGGAGGGTCCCCTGAATCTTCCCAACCCTTTCCTTAGGGTACTTAAGGGCTTACATGGGTGTAGGTCCCTAGATTCGTCGTGTACAAGATTCAGAACTGAAACCACTGCACTTCTACCGCCTGGGCACTCTGGACTTCGCTGGAATTCGTTTGGGCCTGACTTCGTCTCCCTTTCAGTCTGCTGCATCATCTGTGCCTGTGCACCATACAGGATCCGTGCAGGACCTGTGGAGCATCCAAGACACTTGAAGATAATCTCCCTTGAAGTGAAGGAGTCACTTCCCTGCATTCGCAGGCACCTCAACACTGCTGACTGGTCTGCTGATCCCAAGCTCCTGCGGACTCCGAAGGGTTCAACAACACAGGTTGTGGCTATATACGTCTCCTGAGGCCCGAGCTGTCCTCTCACTGAGTTTGAGGTCAGAATCCCTTGTGGGGGCTGCATTAACCGAACCCCTGTGCACTGCATACTTTTGCAAGTGCATATGCTTGTTGGCAACTTTGCGACAAGTGCATTGGGCTCCAAGTATACCCAACCTCTGGCAACTTCTTCCACTAAGATCTTCAGCCACACCACCTCATGGGCACTGTGGCCTGCTCCTTTTGGTGAGCTGCTCGAGGTCATCTCGCGATCCCTGTGCCTCCAGCCTGTGGGTCCAATTGAGGGTCATCTTTGTTTTCCTTGGCTCCCCTGATTGCTCGGGGCCTGCCCTGACTCCCCTGATTGTAGTGAGTCTTCTGGACCTTGCTGGTCCCAATCCTGTACCTTCTTGATTTCCTGCGTGGGTTGCATTTGCCAAGGCTTGTTGGTGCCCCCGCCAGACACCGACCACTCAACACTTGACATCCTTCGTAAGACAGCTCATATCCAGGTCCTGGTTGTCCTTAGCATCGCCTGGTCCTCGCAGCTGCAGAGTCAAGGTCACCATCATCCTTCCTGAAGCATCCAACATCGGAAGGCATCTGTCTTCCAAGTCTCCTGGTCACTCCCGAGTGACATAGACACTGTCCCCTCTGCTTTCAGGTACTCCTCATCAAGAATCCATGTTTGGATTCCTCCGGACACTTTCTCCTCTTCCAGCAGCGGCACTTTACTGAAGTCCTCCATTGAGTTCAACAGCGGTTTCCGACGCCACTTCACACCTATGCACCCGGCTTCCCTGGGATAGGTAACTTGGGTACCACGGTATCCACGGGTGGGGTGGCTTTCCAACCTTCTGTCTTCCACGGGGTTTCTTCAGGGTCCACTGGGAAGGGTCCCTAATCTTTAAAATTCCAACCGCGACTTGCACATAGACTTGTACAGAGCACACGTTCGTGTTCACACACTGCACACGCTCTCCGTGGGGTCCCTATCTATTTACCTTGGGTGGTTCTGTGGGTCCCCAACAATTCTGCATCCTCTCGACATTGTCCTGACTCGAGTCGTGGTTCTTATACAACTTTCTTAGTATATGGTTTGGTCCCCCCCCAGGGGCCAACTGTGTATTAATGCTACTTACTGTGATTTCTTTGCTAAAGTATTGTGTGCTTTGTGTCTATCTCCGTGTAGGAGATACTGTAACGTACTAGAAAGTGTTATATAATAAATACATATTTTTATAAATACTTTGTGTGGTTCTTTTTCATTTAATCTATACAGCTACGACTTGGATAGCTTTCGAAGGTTGTCTGAGACTTCCTAAATCACCATAAGGGTTGTCTGGACTGGTGCAAGGTGCCCACTTACATTAGTGGACATCATATACCAGGCCAGCTTCTCACATTGGTGTGCAGCAGTTGGGATTCAAGCCTGCATTGTTTTACCAGATAAATATTTGTATTGATTAACTGAAAAACCACTAGTACTAGGCACATATAAATACAAGCTTAGAATAGTAAGTTCTACTGAAGTTGGGGTTGGGTAAGGCAAGGGTCTAGCATACCCTTTCTCCAACCTAAGAGAGTTTAGCTCCCACTACGTTAGGTAGGTGCAACACCACACCTCACTTAGTATTTCTACTAAAGAAAATGCCAGTGGATCTCTGCCTAATAGATACAGTGAACTTTCGTTCCAAGAACTGAAAGCACTGTGTGCATCTAGAAAGCTGAAGACAGGGAGAAGTGCCAACACTCAACGCCTGATAGAGGTGTTACTGTTGGATGACCTGAGGAAAGCCTCTGGGTCAGATGAACAGGACAGAGTGGGTGGGCCAGGGAATGAAGATAGGGGCAGGCGGGGACCCCCTCTTTGACCTAGAATCAAACCCTGACCAGGGGGAGCCTGATGGCTCCCACCTGGACAATTCAGACCTCCCAGAGGAGAACACAGAGGGACAAGAGGATGCCCTCTTTGATCCACCTGGGAAGGTGCAGAGTAGACCAAGGAGGTCTAGATCCTCCTCTGCAGAATCCAATACTTCTAGACAGTCAGTAGGACCTCCATCTAGTAAAGGAGGGAACTCTTTGGCTAGGAGTACCAAATGCTTGAACTTGAGAAAGCTAGGCTTAGGCTCAGGAAAGATCTGTTGGCCCTTGACAGAGAGTCCCTAGAAGTCCAGAAGGCAAGGAAGAAATTGGGACTAGAGTCCCATGGTGTCAGCAACAGTGTCCCTAGAAGGAACATTCCTTTTACAATAGGAACCTGAGCAAGATTGTCCCTCCCTACCATGTTGGGGATGACATCCACAAATGGATAACTGCATTAGAGAGAGCCTGTAAAGTTCAGAGGGTCCCTCAAGAGCAGTGGGCAGCTATCTTGTGGCTCTCCTTTGATGACAAAGGTAGAGATAAGCTCCTCACTGTTAGAGAAGAGGATGCTGACAACTATTCAGTCCTCAAGAGTGCTCTCATTGATGGGTTTGGTTTAACCACTGAACAGTACAGTATTAAGTTCAGAGACACCCAGAAGACACAGAATCAGGACTGGGTAGACTTTGTGGATAGTGCTATTAAGGCTCTGGAAGGTTGGTTACTTGGCAGCAAAGTGCATGATTTTGATAGATTGTACAATTTGATTATGAGGGAGCAGATCCTTAATAATTGCCACAATCAGCTAATGCATCAGTACCTGGTGGACTCAGATCTGACTTCTCCCCAAGAATTGGGAAAGAAGGCAGATAAGTGGGTCAGAACCAGGGTGAAGCAGAAAATCCAGAACCATGGTGGTGACCAGAAGAAGCAAGATTCTTCAAAAGCTCAAGATAAGGGTGGGGACAAGGGTAAAGACAAAGAGTCTTCATCAGGGCCCCAAAAACCTGCATCTGGGGGGGAGTCACAATCCAACAAGGGAAAAGGTAAAAACAAACCTTGGTGTTACTTGTGTAAGTTAAAAACCCATTGGACAAATGATGCTGGTTGTCCAAAAGCCAAGGAAACTACTCCTACCACCACTGCCCCTAAGGCAACTGCTCCCCCTAGCACAAGTACAAGTGGTGGTACTGGGAACAAGGGATCAGTGGGGTTAATCTTGGGATCTGAGGTGGGTTCTGGCATAGTCAGAACTCCAGCTCAGGCTGTGTTAGTCTGTGATGGTGGCATGGATATTGCCACCTTACTTGTCAGTCCCAGTAACCTGGGCAAGTACAGACAACAGCCTTTGATCAATGGAACAGAGGCAATGGCCTACAGGGACACAGGGGCCTGTGTCACGATGGTGACAGAAAAACTTGTGTCTCCTAGACAGATCTTACTTGGTGAAATGTACCAAGTGACCAATGCAAACAATGTCAGGACTGACCATTCCTTGGCAGTTGTTAATTTCAGCTGGGGAGGGGCAACTGGCCCTAAGAAGGTTGTGGTAAGTTCAGACCTACCAGTGGATTGTTTGTTGGACAATGATTTGGAGACTTCAGCCTGGGCTGAGGTTGAATTTAGGACTCATGCAGCAATGTTGGGCATCTCTGCAGATGTGTTTGCTGTGACTAGGTTACAAGCCAAACTGACCTCCAATGAACAGGCCCTGGATCCCAGTCTCAGAGTGAGGATCAATCTCTTGAGGGAGATGATCTGAGTCCCTGTGAAGGAACTGTCCCAGATGAGCTTGAGCCTGATCAGGTTGAGTTTTTGAGGACACGGGGCCTTTCCAGGGCAGATTTGAGTTTGGAGCAGCAAACCTGCCCCTCTCTTGAACCCCTCAGACAGCAAGCTGCTGCTGCGGCTGCTGGGAATGTCAGTGGGTCCCACAGGATCTACTGGGATGAGGGACTCCTTTATTCAGAGGGTAGAGACCCCAAGCCTGGTGCTACCTGGCGGTTGGTTATCCCTCAGTAGTTTAGGGGCTTCCTACTCACCCTTGCACATGACATTACCCTGGCAGGACACCTAGGCCAAAGTAAGACGTGGGACAGGCTTGTCCCTCACTTTCACTGGCCTCACATGTCTGAAGACACCAAGGAGTTTTGTAGCTCCTGTGCCACTTGCCAAACCAGTGGTAAGGCAGGTGCCACCACAAGGGCCCCCCTTATGCCACTTCCAGTGGTGGGGGTTCCCTTTGAGAGGGTTGGGATTTACATAATTGTTCCCATGAACCCTCCTACAGCCTCTGGGCACAGTTACATTCTAGTGGTGGTGGACCATGCCACTAGGTACCTAGAAGCCGTTCCCCTTAGGACCACTACAGCTCCTGTGGTGGCAAGGGCCTTCTTGGGAATTTTTTCCAGGGTGGGCTTCCCTAAGGAGGTTTTAACTGACAGAGGTACAAACTTCATGTCAAGTTATATCACTGCAATGTGGAAGGAGTGTGGTGTTAATTACAAGTTCACCACCCCCTACCATCCACAATACAATGGGTTAGTTGAGAGATTCAACAAAACCCTCAAGGGCATGATCAGGGGCCTCCCAGAAAAGCTTAGGCAAAAATGGGATGTTCTTCTGCCCTGCCTTCTCTTTGCCTACAGAGAGGTCCCTCAGAAGGGGGTTGGCTACAGCCCTTTTGAGCTTCTGTTTGGGCATCCAGTTAAGGGTCCCTTGTGTTTGGTGAAGGAGGGATGGGGGTTACCTCTCAAACCTCCCAAACAGGACATAGTGGACTATGTACTTGGTCTCTGCTCCAGGATAGCTGAGTACATGAAGAAGGCAAGTAAAAACCTGGAGGCCAGTCAAGAATTGCAAAAAGCTTGGCATGACCAAAAGGCTGTCCTGACTGTTTACCAGCCAGGCCAGAAAGCGTGGGTGATGGAGCCTGTGGCACCAGCAGCTCTCCAAGTTAAATGGAGTGGACCCCACACTATCATTGAGCAAAAAAGTGAGGTCACCTATCTGGTGGACCTTGGCACTCCCAGGAGCCCCCACAGGGTGCTCCATGTGAACAGGCTCAAACCTTTTGTAGACAGGGCTGACATGGGCTTGCTCATGGCAATTGATAAGGGACAGGAGGAAGAGAGTGACCCTCTCCCTGATCTCCTCTCACAAAACCCTGATGATGGGTCAGTTGATGGTGTAGCCTTAGCAGGCAGCCTCACTGTCCAACAGCAGACTGATTGCAGGAAAGCCCCCACTTTAAATAATAGAGTCACCTAGGCTATACCCTCAGCTTGATGCACCCTTTTTTGGTTCTTGATCTTGATCTGCTCAGCGCTAAGACACACTCGGGTAATGCGCGCTCTACAAAATTATTTAATTCATTCATTCAGTCATTCATATAGGCATATGTTTTCTTTGCCACCCAGTCAAACCAACTGGTGTACCCATGAAGTGGACACAGGTGAAAGTCTACCTGTAAAGAATAAAATCTACAGGCAGCATGACCATGTCAGAGATTGCATCAGGACAGAGGTCCAAAAGATGCTGGTTATTGGGAGTAATTGAGCCCTCTGATAGCCCTTCGGCTAGTCTAGCGCTCTTGGAACCAAAACTTCACACCCAGGGTGATAAGAGAGAGATGAGGTTTTGTGTTGACTACAGGGGACTCAATGCAGTCACTAGGACTGATGCTCACCCAATTCCTAGGGCAGATGAGCTTATTGACACTTTGGCCTCAGCCAAGTTCTTAAGCACACTTGACCTGACTGCTGGCTATTGGCAAATCAGACTAGCTGAGGATGCCAAACCAAAAACAGCATTCTCAACCCCTAGTGGGCATTATCAATTTATTGTGATGCCCTTTGGTTTGAAGAATGCACCTGCCACCTTTCAAAGGCTAGTGAATAAAGTTCTCACAGGTCTGGAAGCCTATAGTGCAGCATATCTTGATGATATAACTGTCTTTAGCTCCACCTGAGAGGATCACCTGGTCCACCTGAAGAATGTTTTGTAGGCTCTGCAGAAAGCAGGCCTCACTATCAAGGCTACTAAGTGCCAGATAGGGCAGAGTAAGGTTGTGTACCTGGGCCACCTTGTGGGTGGAGGCCAAGTTCAACCACTGCAGAGCAGAATCCAGACTATAATGGACTGGGTTGCTCCAACTACCCAGAATCAGGTCAGAGCTTTCTTGGGCCTGACTGGGTATTACAGGAGATTTGTAAAAGGATATGGGTCCATAGTGACTCCCTTGAATGATCTAACCTCCAAGAAAATGCCCAAGAACGTTCAGTGGACAGTTAGCTGTCAGAAGGCATTTGATGATCTCAAGCAGGCCATGTGCACTGCTTCCATTCTGCAGAGTCCTGACTACTCCAAGCAATTTATTGTCCAAACAGATGCATCTGAGTTGGGGGTAGGGGCTGTGTTGTCACAACTTAATGAAGAGGGTCAGGAACAACCAGTAGCTTTTATTAGCAGAAGGTTGACCCCCAGAGAGAAACATTGGTCAGCTATAGAGTGGGAAGCCTTTGCTGTGGTCTGGGCCCTGAAGAAGCTGAGGCTATACTTGTTTGGCACTCACTTCATTGTTCAGACAGGCCATAAGCCCCTCTTATGGCTAAAACAGATGAAAGGTGAAAATCCCAAACTTTTGAGGTGGTCCATTTTCCTACAGGGGATGGACTATACAGTGGAACATAGACCTGGGAGTAACCATGCCAATGCAGATAGACTCTCCAGATATTTCCACTTCGAAAGTGAAGACTCAACTGGGCAAGGTTAGTCTCATCTCCTTACGTTTGGGGGGGTTGTGAAGGAAAGTAGGATCTGCTTCTTATAGTTACCCCCACTTTTTGCGTGCTGTGATGCTGTTTTTGACTAGTCTAACTGGGATCCTGCTAATCAGGGCCCCAGTCTATCTGCTTTCTACTTAAACTGTTGTGTTATGTACTTAGGTACGCACCAGATTGGATACTGGGGTACCCTTGTCAGTACCTAGTATATGGTACCCCTGTACCCAGGGCATAGGTACCCCAGAGGTCTCCCATGGGCTGAAACATGCATTATGCCACCCATGAGAGACCATTCAAAATGGAACTACAGGCCTGCCAATGCAGCCTGTGTAAGCTGGTGCATGCACAAATTACTAAAGATATAGGTTTACTATATTTAAGGGTCACTGCACTTAAAACCTATGTCACCCCTCTAGCAGGCTTTTTCAATCCTGAGGGCAGGGTGCTTGGTTCTAAGTGAGAGGGTGCCCCTGCATGAGCAGGACACCCCTGCAGCCTACGGAGTCCATTCTCCCGAGTTGTCAGTGAAGCAGCCATATACTATATAGAGGGGCATCGCGTGACTGCACGATGACCATCTCGAAAATGGCTGCAACGAATCCTAACATGTTTGGTATCAAACATGTTGGAATCATACCCCCACACCGTAAACGGTGTGGGAGGTATGATTCCAAGCACCGGGAGAGCACTCCGTTAGGCTCTCAGTGTTCCCGGTACCAGCCTTCTAGTCCCGGACAGCACAAAAGGGTTGCTGCCGACCAGAGACACATTTCTTCCCTCCTGCTGCTGAGCCAAGCTCGAGCAAGGGAAGGCAGAACAATAGGCATCCTGCCACAGGGAGGTGTGACCACCTCCCAGACAGGATTTAGTGTATTGGGGCTGGGTGGGTGTGCTTGCCAGTGCCTGAAAGTCTGCATGAGGGGCACATTTGGTGTCCCTGTGTATAGTCCAGTTCAAACCAGTCCTGGGAGCCATTGGCTCCCGCTCTGGCGCGAAACTGGACAAAGGACATGGGAGTAACCTCCCCCCTGTCCAGACTCTCCCCTGGGAGGGTCGCCTGGATCTTCCTGTCCCTTTCCTTAGGGTACTTAAGGGTTTACATGGGTGTAGGTCCCTAGATTCGTCGTGGACAAGATTCAGAACTGAAACCACTGCACTTCTACCGTCTGGGCACTCTGGACTTCGCTGCACTTCGTTTGGGCCTGACTTCGTCTCCCTTTCAGTTTGCTGCATCATCTGTGCCTGTGCACCATACAGGATCCATGCAGGACCTGTGCAGCATCCAAGACATTTGAAGATAATCTCCCTTGAAGTGAAGGAGTCACTTCCCTGCAATCGCAGGCACCTCATTACTGTTGACCTGTCTGCTGATCCCGAGCTCCCGCGGACTCCGAAGGCTTCAACAACACAGGTGGTAGTTATCTATGTCTCCCGAGGCCCGAGCTGTCCCATCACCGAGTTTGAGGTCAGAATCCCTCGTGGGGCTACATTAACCGAACCCCTGTGCACCCTGTACTTTTGCAAGTGCATATGCTTGTTGGCAACTTTGCGACAAGTGCATTGGGCTCCAAGTAGCCCCAACCTCCGGCAACTTCTTCCATCAAGATCTTCAGCCACACCCCCTTGTGGGCACCTTGGCCTGCTTCTTTTGGTGAGCTGCTCGAGGTCCTCTCGCAATCCCTGCGCCTCCAGCCTGTGCATCCAATTGAGGGTCATCTTTGTTCTTGTTGGGCTCCCCTGATTGCTCCGCGCCTGCCCTGACTCCCCTGCTTGTGGTGAGTCTCCTGGACCTTGCTGGTCCCAACTGTGCACTTTCTTGATTTCTTGCGTTGGTTGCATTTGCCAAGGCTTGTTGGTGCTCCCGCTGGACACCGACCCCTCAGCACTCAACATCCTTTGTGGGGAAGCTCGTATCCAGGTCCTGGTTGTCCTCAGCATCGCCTGGTCTTCGCAGCTGCAGAGTCAAGGTCACTGTCATCCTTCCTGAAGCACCCGATATCGGAAGGCATCCGTCTTCCAAGTCTCCTGGTCACTCCTGAGTGACATAGACACTGTCCCCTCTGCTTTCAGATACTCCTCGTCAAGAATCCATGTTTGGATTCTTCCAGACATTTTCTCCTCTTCCAGCAGCAGCACTTTCCTGAAGTCCGCCATTGAGTTCGACGTCGGTTTCCGACGCCACTTCACACCTATGCACCTGGCTTCCCTGGGATAGGTAACTTGGGTACCAAGGTCTCCACGGGTGGGGTGGCTCTCCAACCTTCTGTCTTCCACGGGGTTTCTTCAGGGTCCACTGGGAAGGGTCCCTAATTTTTAAAATCCAACCGCGACTTGCACATAGACTTGAACGGAGCACGCGGTCGTGTTCACACACTGCACACACTCTCCGTGGGGTCCCTATCTACTTACCTTGGGTGGTTGTGTGGGTCCCCAACAATTCTACGTCCTCTCGAAATTGTCCTGACTCTAGTCATGGTTCTTATACCACTTTCTTAGTATATGGTTATGTCCCCCCCTGGGGCCCACTGTGTATTAGTGCTATTTATTGTGATTTCTTTGCTAAAGTATTGTGTGCTTTGTGTCTATCTCCGTGTAGGAGATATTGTAACTACTAGATAGTTTTATATAATAAATACATATTTTTATAAATACTTTGGGGGATATTCACAAGGAGTTATCGCTGCGTTAGCGGCACTTTTCTGCCGCTAATGCAGTGATATTTTTATCGCAGTATTACCAAGCTGTCGCTAACAGCCGTTAGCGACAGCTTTCTGGCGATAGCGGCCGCATCCAGCATCGCCAACGATGTTAGCGAACACTATCGCTAATGACATGCAATGTAGGCGTTCCCGTGCAAAAACGCACGCTAATCCCAATTCACTATATTCACAATGCACAACCCGGACCTGCGATGCGATAAAAAAACTGCCGCTAAGGCCCGTTAGCAGATGGGACTTAGGACCAGAAAAAAGGAGGTCTTAAAAATGGTGATAAAGAGTAGTATATAAGGGAGACTAGCCCAGAGCCCCATCTGAAGACCCACGGATGCCATGGAGGTACTACTCATGCAGCTCGGAGCACCAAGAAGGCCACAACAGCCACCGCCACTGCCACCTCCCCCAGGACCACCACCGAGGCTGCGCTAAATAAGACAGCGGGTCCATCGCCGATGCCTCAGCCTCATATACCTAACGCCAGAGGATGTCATTGCCCACTACAGGCTCAAAAGGACATCCATCCTTCGCATCCTGACCCAGATAGCCCACAGGCTGATGGCACCAACACAGCGGATAACCAACATCCCTCCGCAAACAAAGCTGCTGGCTGTGCTGCACATGTTGGCCTCTGGTACCTTCTAACCAACAACTGCCAGAGTTGAGGAGTCTCACAGCCAGCCCTATCAAAGTTCCTCCCAACTGTCTTGGATGCCATCATCAGCCTGATACCCCAGCACCTACGCTTCCCCAACACTGCGCAGGAACAGCTTGAGACCAAGCAAGGCTTTTATGCCATAGCTGGCTTCCCGCAGGTGTTGGGGGCAATTGACTGCACACATGTCCTACTTGTGCCACCTGCGGACACTGCACACATATACCGCAACAGAAAGCCCACACATTCCATCAATGTGCAGGCAATAGTGGACCACCGGGGCCTGTTCACCAATGTCATAGCCAAGTTCCCAGGGAGTGTGCATGATTCCTACATCTTCCGCCAGTCCATGATCAACCAGCGCTTTCAAGATGGCACATATGGAAATGCACTGCTTGTTGGTAAGTACTAACTGAACACACCACACACCTCAACTCCACAATCATGGAACTCACAAATGTGGGAATGCACACGTTCCAAACTCACATACAACATGTCAATCAACATGCCCACCTACCAGACACGACAACACAAGTAACTGTTGTAACTGGGGCTAGCCATGTAGACAAACCATCCCCAAAGGCTTAGCCCCTCCGCCACACATTTGCAAATGTGGGGAGAGGTGGGAACCAAGTATGTGCGATGGAGTTACTCGACCTATGAACAAAGTATGTACACAAGGCCGAGTGTGGCGGTGGTGTGCTGGACAGTTTTAAGTTTGCAGAGCACAGACTTGTCCATGTGGGCATATATTGGGTTTCCGTTGTCCAGCCTGAAGGGAATGACGGCGTTGGTGACTGTCCTACCTGACGGGGGAACCATGTGAAGGTCGCATGGGGGATGCAAAGGCTGTCGAAGCAGCTGCAGGCCACTGCGTAGACCTGTTTGTTCATGGAGAGGGAGGAGTCGAGTACGATGCCTAAGTACCTAGAGTTGTCGGGGGTGGGCTGCCGAAGGCGGAGGCCCAACAGATGTTGCCACATGCTGATGGGGTGGTCACGAGGATGAGGACTAATGTCTCCTCTTTGTAGAGCACCCCCCCAGCGGTTGATCATCCATGTTGCAACTTGCAGCGATCCTCCCTGGAAGCCCAGTCTGGTGTGTGCGGGCACCTTGGTGAGGGAGACTATGAGCTTGGTGTCCTTGTAGGTGGTGATGTCTAAGGGTTCCCTTCATGTAGCTCCAGTCCTTCTCCAGGCGTCTGCAGATGCATCTGTCATCTTGGATGTTGTTGGTGACCGAGGTGGCATTCATTTCACGCTGTATGTTGGAGTAGCATATTGGGGCAAGGGTGTATGCGCAGTTGGAGATACATGTGTGGAAATCCCGGGCAGCGCTGTTGGTGTTGGCTGCAGCGGTGTGTGTGTTGCTATTGATGGTGGAGTGTACCAGCTCCTCGGTGACTCAGCTCCAGTAACTTTCTGTGGTGCCTACTGTGGGTTTGGGTGTCATGGGGTCTCTCAACAAGGAAGTGTACGCAGTGCTGGTCACTCCATGGGCATTGAGTGGTGTTGATGAAGTGGACACAGTTTCCACAATCGAAGATGGGGTCAAAGGTGTGCCCTGCCTTGTGGCTCAGTGTGGTGAAGAGTTGGCTCAGTTCGATGTTAGCAAGCATCTGCCAGAGGGTAATGGATTTGGAGTTGTTGTGGTATGTGAGGTGGAGGCTCCGCTCAGGAATGAGTTCGTAGTCCATGTAGTAGATGGCGTGGTGTGTGATGATGTTGATGGTGTCAGCGAAGCGTTCACGCCCTCTGTGGGCCCTTCAGGTGCGGGTGCCGCTGACTGTTGTTTTGTGGCAGGTCTGGATCGGAAAGTGCAGGTGTTGGGCTGTGGGGAAGGTCTGGCGGCAGCGGCAGCAGCAGAACTGAACGTGAGCCGTGTCTGGTGTGGCCCATTGGCATTTAAACGTTCTCCTGGCGTCGACTGCGAGGAGGGCGGATGAGTGGTAGCGCTAGACATTAGGAGAGCCAGGGTCCCTGCTGGTGTTGGTGTTAGGCTTGCGGACATGCACAGACAGGCTTGACATTGGTGCGCTGTTGGAGTGCTAGTGATGCAAAAGCGCAGCGCACACAATTAAATAGTCTCAGGGGAGGGATGAGCAGCTGTGAGTCAATGTAATTTGCATTGATGCTGGTCATTTGTCAGAAGCTACACATGGCAAACATGAATTCCAAAGTAGCACAAATCACACACCACAAAACTATGTACACTGCCAACCCAGCATGCATAACTACTAATAGACACATCTCTCCATTACATGTCACAGGTGATCAAGGATATGCACTCACCCCATGGATGATGACACCCCTCCGAGCCACTAACACCCAGGCCCAGAGGCAGTATAATTTGGCCCTCAGACGCACCAGGGGCATTGTGGAGCACACATTTGGCGTGCTAAAGTCACGTTTCCGGTGCCTTGACATCACAGGTGGCAGACTGTTGTACAGCCCAGAAATAGTGTGCAAGATAATCATAGCATGTTGTGTATTGCACAATATATGTGTACGCACCAATGCCCCATGGATCCAAGTGCCAGATGCACCGGACGATGCTCAGGATGATGAGGAAGATGAGGCAGGTGGAGCACACTCCACAGCTTCTGCAGCAGGAACTGCCCAAAGGAATCGAATCATAAACAATTTCTTCACCTGAGCACGGCACATCGTGACTGTCCTTAGCAATCATATATCTGTCCAAAATGACCCAAAGCCCAGTATGTGCAAATAAAAAACACCACACACATACCCTGTGTGCATGTTTCTCCTCTGCATAAGTACATCACTCTGACAAGTGTAAGTTTAACATAAAGTGGTAATAATATCACAATTGTAATTTGATGGTGGGTATGTCTCTTCTGTACAGAGAGTTGCTTTTTAGGGTGTCATTTGTGCAAAACTAGACTTTGTAGGGTGTCAATTATAGTACTAAAATCTACTTTTTAGCGTGTCATATGGGCCAAAATATGACATTTAGGGTGTCATTTGTGCTTAACTATGAATTTTAGGGTGCCTTGTGGGGTAAATTATGAATTTTAGGGTGTCATTTGGGGTAAATTATGAATTTTAGGGTGTCATTTGGGGTAAAATATGAATATTAGGGTGTCATATGGGCCAAAATATGACATTTAGGGGGTCATTTGTGGGTAACTATGAATTTCAGGGTGTCATTTGGGGAAAATTATGAATTGTAGGGTGTCATTTGGGGTAAATTATGAATTTTAGGGTGTCATTTGGGGTAAAATATGAATTTTAGGGTGTCATATGGGGCAAAATATTGAACTTCAGGGTGTCATTTGGGGTTAAAACAAGCTCTTCATGGTGTTTTTTGGGGTCTGAAATGAAATTTCATCTAAGACTGTTCATCTGTGTAAGAACCTGCACGTAGCGTGCAAAATCTGCCCGCATTAACGTCAACGCGATGTTTTTTTCATACTCGCGATGGAAAATCCATCGCTAAACACATTGGACAATACGAAATATTACCCCTAAGCCTATTAGCGTGCAGATTTTCACCGCTTTGTCAAAAAAAGGGCCGGAAACACACAGGAAGTGGTGTCTGCTTGCTTCCTGTTTACAGGAGGAGTGCTGTGCACTTTCACTTTCTCTTTTGAGCACATTGCTGGTGATTGTGGAGAGTGTTGGAGGTGTTTGGTGTTGTGTGGTGCAGATTGGTGATTTGGAGAGTGTTGCTGTGTCCTGTGTCCTGTCGATAGTGTCTCTGTGAAGTGTGGTGTACTTGTTTTTACGTGTTCCTTTGTCTCTTGTCCTCAATATTGTCGGGTGTTTGTCTTGGGGTAGTTAACTTTCTTTGTAGTTGTTGGGGCTATTCTATTGGGTTTCTTTCATTTTGGCAGTGGGTGCAGGGAGATGGTTGGTGTGGGCAGGGAGGGCAGGATGTCAAAGGGGGCATTGGGGGGCTTCCTCTCGCTCGTCAAGTTTTACCTGCCCTTGATGGTGGAGAGGGGAGGCCGGATCCTCTCCGGATATGGCATCAGTGTGCGGAAGGTCAGGTGGGAGCGTGTGCGGGCGCAGATGCTGCGTGTATTTGGCGTGGACCGGACTGTGCGCCAATGGAAGCACCGCTGGCAGGATTGCCTGGGCCGTTTGGGTGACCTGTTGGACCACCTGGGAGTCATCGTTGGCCTACAGTGTGGTAAGTTATACCTCTAAATTTAAATATTAACACTGTAACACAAACCCATAAATGCTGTGTGGGACACACTGTTGTCCAAGTGTAAAAATGTGGCATAGTGAGGCGGGAGACGTCATGCATTCACGCCTAACGTTGGCACATCAGCAACACAATGCTGCTTCTGATCGACAAGCATAGGGTGCAGGTTTGTGTTACCCACTGCGCTGGCGCAACACTTAGCATTGTAGTGCCAAGGCTGGCACCCTTGCGCAATTCTTCGTGCATGACAAAGATTGTTTATGTACAGGAAGGGTGACTGTACATAAACAATCCAAGGCATTGTTCCTGGGACCTGTGTGCTGCACAAAAGGAAGTTTAAAAATGCTGTGCTCATCATTATTTGGTACGTTTGCTACGCTGCCCTTGTACATAGGCTCTGTGTGGCAATGTATGAGATATGAACAATTGATCAAAGGAAATAGGACATCTCCAGAGTGTCATACAACACCAACATCTGTGAAACAGCCTTGTGCGATCTGCAGCAATGCTGTTGTACACAGAGCATGTGTTACATCATGTTGTGTGTACAAATGGGGCCTTGTGAATGTGTCACACAACTAGTAGGTGCAAGTTTGCTAGCATCATTGTCTTGTTTGGCCCAACTCAGCATTCACAGGTCTCGTGTGAATGGCAGGCAAAGCAGACCCAATCATGTAGCCAACATGAAATGCAACAGTACAGTTACGGAGCATTGTCAGTTATGGTGATGATTTGTATGATGAATATGACCCGTGTGATTTTACGTCTGATACCAACACACATTTCTTGTCATGTCTCACAGCTGGACGACCTCTCATCACACAGGGGGACATCGACAGCTTCATGGACCCACACGCCACTGTTGAGTTTGGCCATCATAAATTGGCATAGTGCCATTTCATGAATGTCAGGGTCAAATGAAAGATGTTGTGGTCTGCAGTATGGGTGTGTATCAAATGTACCTTGCCTACAGTGTGATGATGTATTGTGGAAGTCAGAAGTGTGTACAAATATATAAGTGAAGTTAGAGCAATGCATTTGTCTTCCAGATGTAACTTTGCATATCCCTAGTCAGTGATACACATGCAAATTTGATCTATTGGTTCTGTTACAACAGCACATGCATGTGGATTACAGAGCGTACAGATAGGAGAGGAGACATGTAAGTGGTGTTGCTGATGAGTATGAGCAGACATGGAATGCATGTACATCCTTGACTGAGATGACTGTGCAAGTGGGCCCGATCATGCACAAGGAGGCAGTCATTTACAGGCCGTGCGTGCTCAGACACCGGTCGGCAGTGTGATTTCGTAGGTATGCTGCATACCAGCTTAACTGAAGTAGCAGTGCGTAGCTTTGAGCCAAGCATATCAATGGCACGTTCCCCAAACAACTAGCAAAGATGGGCCGATGAATCTCATTGGCATGTTTGGCCACTGCAACGGTGTTGTCAAGCTGTCTCCTTAGGGTCATTCCCTGGTCGACTGAGGCTCAGGTGTACGAGCCCCTCAGTCTGAATTGGTGACATTACCCTGCATGCATTTACACCGCATGCTTTAGCTCTGCAATTATTGCTGTGCCATATATTTTACAAGGCAGGGCTCTACAACTCTATCTGTGAGTAAGCATTACCCATTACAACACAGTAACCATTATGACTCCAGGGTGCCGTTACAATGGGGAATGCATTGTAACAGTTTGCGTTGTAGAGGCCTGCGTAGTTAAAATGTTCTACGGAGTGATCATAGTGGATCCAAGATATGCATGATTGACAAATTTGAGGAAACAATGTTTTCCCCTCTCGGCAGCAACACGTCACCTATTGTGATGTAGTGGTGGAGAGAGGGCCAGCGCTTCATGTACAAGTGAGTGTTCAGCCACCTGACGTGTTTCCATGTGTGCTGCATGATGCAGCACAGATGAAAGTGTGAGTAGGGCTGTTCCAGGATTGCTCCTGTGCAGGTAGGGTAACCTTCCTACACATTAACAAGCCCCCCCTTCACACAGACACCCTTGCACTCTTGTGCAAGAGTGCCTGTGTTTGCGCAGACTTGATGAACTGCACACAGTCGCTGGGGGACATGCAGGGCTACCAATGAGCATTGTACAGATGATGCAGCACTGTGTTACAGGAGAGGATGAGGGTGGTGCTACACACGGAGGGCTAATGCCTCCCTCCTCCGATTCCTTGTACATGTCACCATCAGTCAGGGTATGTCATAGCACCATCTTTTGACACTGACAGTCTCATTTGGTTGTGACAGTACATGTCCAATTATTAGTAAAGATACAGAAGGTATGCTGTTCCTAATTACGAGACAAGAGAAAACTGGTTTTGCGTGGTCATGAAGTGTAGGAGGATGAGGATTCCTCCTCTTGGAATATGGGGCCCTCACACACCCGGCAAGGTGTCATGCTTCATCATATGGGCTGCTCCTCGTCAGGTTGGTGCTGCAATACCTGACAGGCCCACACAATAGAGCGTCCTACCTGAGACTTAATCTCAGACATGCGCCTTTGTTTCTTTTAATCAGGGTGGGAGACCCTTTCATCAAAATAGTTTTCACTGGTACTCCCTTACCTGTTTTTTTATTTCCTTCAGGTTATACACCTCCACTCCTTCATCTACACTGATCAGGCCCCTCACCCCCATGGCCCCAAATGGCAATTTGGAATAAAAGATCTCCGCCAAAGAGCCCCTCATAGTGAGCCTGTCAGGTATTGCCGCGCCGACCTGACGAAGAGCAGCCCATTTGATGAAGCATGACACCTTGCCGGGTGTGTGAGGGCCCTATATTCCAAGAGGAGGAATCCTCATCCTCCTACACTTCATGACCACGCAAAATCAGTCTTCCCTTGTCACGTAATTAGGAACACCATACCTTCTGTATCTTTACTACTTTTAGGGCTTGTATGCTGGACCTGTCTAAAAAGCCCTCAGTGCCTCCTTTGTGATTGAGTACATGTCCCATGCCATGCACTGTCATGTCAGTCTCCCCAGCATGTAGTCACTGATCCTGGAATCTACATTTCATTGTCCAGGTCACTCTCTGACTTCACATTGTTACGCTAGGGTGTAGGCTCCCATGTTTCAGTGACCTTGTGTTTCAGATTTGAATGGAGAACATTGACATATTTTTAAGGACTCACATTTTGTCATTTACCTTATTTTACAGACAACATGACGCCAGAGGAGTCCCACGCCTTCCAGGTGAGGAAGTACCGGTACCTCCACATAAAGAAGGTTGCTAAAGGGTACCACAGCATGGCACAGAGGTACCAGGATGACCGGGCAGCAGGGAGTTGGAAGTCGGTGCCCGAGGATGTAAGACGTGGGAGTAAGAGTGGCACACAGGCCATCCCAGGCCCGTCAGGCATCGGTCGTGGGTCCCAGCGTGGACAGGCAGTTACCTAGCCCCCCCCGAACACAACACACCCAAGGGACAATGCCACCTGCACATGCTGATCAGGTGGTGCCGTTCACTGTGCGGGACCGTAGGACATTGTTGGACAATAATGTCATACTGGCAGAACTACGGAGGGACATGGCAGAGCTTCGCAGCCACATGATGGACATTAAGGCAGCCCTGGGTCTCCCATGAAGACTGGACATGTTGAGCCCCATCCCCCTCTTCTCCCTTCCCCAAAAGTTTTATCTTGTCTTTTAGATCGTGTTAGGTAAGTATTTTAAGTGTTAGGTAGTGTAGTTGTAGAGGAGGTATAGTTAGTGTTAGATTTTAAGGTAGTTTTTGATATTTATTATTGTATAATATTTGGAGATAAGTTTCCTTTTCCTTTGCGTGGGGGGTTGATGTCTTTGTTGTTGAAAAATTTAAAAAAATGCAAAAAAATATATCTTTGTGTAGGTTAACTGTGTAGTTAGTTTATGTATAGCTTAGATGTCTTTGTCCTGTCACATGATGTGCCTTAAGGGTGGGAGGGGGGTTGATGTCTTAGATATGTCGTTGCGTGCTTAGGATTAGTTAGGGTAGATAGTTTAGGTAATTGACCAGTTTTTCCTAGTTAGTTTAGATAATATTAGTAGTAGTGATGATTAGTGTCAGTTTAGGGTAGTTAATTTTTGTACTTCAATAATAAATGGTGACTAGTTTTGATTTCTGCTTGCACTTATGTCAGGGGTGATGCTGTGGAGTGTGGCTTTTTACCTTGTATGCAACTCATACCATCACTGGACAATCCATTGAATGTGTAAGTGTGGTCATGGCATGTTACTTGTCAGGATGGATTGTGTCAGGATACCTTAGATGTGAGCACAGTAAACTTGCATGGATAACAGGGTGGCAAGTAGGATTTACGGCCTAGGCTAGGGACAGGCGTTTGTGAAGTTCAACATCTTAAGTGTGACTCAGGGAGTTGGACAGCACATTGTTGCCCATTTACAACACAACGTAGGGACATGGCCTTGAGTGGATATTGCATTTGCAACTGTTATCCATCATGGAGATGGATGTATGCGCCGGGTACCACAGATTCCGTCAAGCCCCTGCATATCACGTGCTCCTGGTGCAGAGTTCATCTACAATGCACAGACCTTGGCACACTTGCTGCGTAGTGCAAGTGGGCAAGCTTCATTCGAATTATATGCTCATGTGCATGGAGGGTCAACCTCCGGGACATGCAGGAAGTAGTCTTTTTGTGGGTCCATTGTGAACGGCATATGGCAGAACAGTGGGCCTGAGTCACAAAAGTCATCTGAGAGTAAGTCATGACTTTACGATTTCCGGTATTCACAAATGGCATTTAGGAGTAGTACAGTTAGGTATACTGACTTCACTTCTCCTAAATGCCTTTTGTGAATCACTAAAGTTGGTAAGTCATGATTTCGTCCCAGAGACCGTTTTTGTGCGGGAACACTGTTCTGCTGCACACAAGAGGGGAAATGTAGCATTGCTCCCTGTAGTGCCAGTGTCATAGCCACTTCTCCAAGCTGTAACTTTTGGCATTGGCTCATAGTGATGCCACCCTTGAAATGGTGGTACTGCATTTGACTATATGCTAAGTGCAGTGCACCACACATCCCTAGACACATTGCCCTATCCAGTCACAGTGGTCACAGCATGAGAGGTTTCCTAATTTTGTAAGCATTGTTCATCCCAGGAACGGGCTGACTGACGCCTTGCACTTTGGGGTGAATCCCTATTGCCAACTCTACTTCACTGAGGCAGACATTGTGGTTCCAATTGTGGCTGGTAGACATGTGCCCGTATGAATCTTCATCAATGTGAATATGGTGTGCACCATCTTGGGATGTGACATGCAATGCGCACCATCACAACAGGCTTTGTCCACCCCATAGAGTGCGAGTAGATCTGCCAAGAGATAATTTTTAGCATTTGTAAAGGGGGACACTACTTGTGGCCTGCAAAAGACTTGGACATTTTTGCAAACATGTCTATTTCCTTAATGGACGTGGGGCTAAGTTGGGATGCTGCTAGATTGTTGTATTGGAGCAATGAGGGCACAGCTAGTTCACACATACCCAGTCATCTCACTGCCTATCTGGGTCACAGTTAAACATGTACATTTCCCTTATTTCCCTTGGTGTACCTTTTGATGGATTCATTGGCCCTAGATTTTTAGAGACCCCTATACTTGATTGATCATGGACAACACACATCTGTGTGAATTAAATCTTTTTATTTTCAAGTCTGTTGACATTGGTGAAGACTGGACCAGTACTTGGCCAAACAATCCCCACATTCCATCGATGCCCAGTGGAGGGCCAGTCAGAGTCCTTTAGGGGTAAATTGTCCTGAGGAAGAGGCAGAGTTCAGTCTGCAGGCTGATTGCAGTGTCATTGGGAACAAGACATAATATGGCAGTCCATGTCGAGGACCAAGGTGAGTGTCACAGAGTATATCGGGGACAGTGGAAGATGATGTTACGGCCCATGATGCTGAGCCCAGATCCAAGGAGAAACAGGCCATTTGGCATAGATGAATGCTACCGCTTTCTTCTTTGCAAAAATGCTGATTCATCCACATCTTCGTCCTCTGATGTGTCATGTGCCTCACATGGGCTTGGTGGTAGATTGGCTGCAGCACTGTGAGGCACTGACACATCAGGGGCGGAGATGTGGATGTAGAAGCTGCAGCAGCATTCATCTGTGCCAAACCTTGCTGTAGCAATGCAGTGATGATCAGCTGCAGGGCATGGAAGATTTCAGCTACATTGCATTGATGTGCAGCCATGGCAGACATTTGTTCCACTTGCATCCGCTACATGTTCTCCATTATTCATCGCATGCGGCCCAACTCCTGGCTGCCATCGCTGGAGCCACTCTGACTGGACAGTTGTTCTTGTCTCTGAGTCATGACTCCAGCGATGTCAGCCATGGAATGTCTGAGGGCATGGAGCGGACTGTGGGTGTCTGTGATGTTCTGTAGGTGGTCCCGAATGGGACTCAGACAGCAGAGTATGGCATCAAGTTTGGCCGCTAGGCTGTCAAACCCCACCCGCACATGATCAGCCATCTCCTGCTGGACCTCTACCGCACGGCATTGAAATGCCAGTAGTGGGTCCTCAAGGTCCTGTGAGACAGCTGTGGTGGTAGGTGCTTGCTGCTGTGTGGTTTGTTCAGGGGGTGGAGTTTCCACAACGCTGATGGATTGCCCTGCTCCTGGAGATGGGGTGCTGAGTGAGTCTAGCAGCTGTTGGAGGGTTTCAGTGTTGATGGTGGCGAACTCCTCTTCTTCATCAGTGAAGAGTGGGACAGGCTGCTGTTCAGGAGGTGATTTTTCTCCCTCTGCAATGTAAAGGGGAGATGCAGTTTAACTGTGTGTTTCATGTATGGACATGCACTGGATGAGTTTACAAGCAGACTGCATGACAATGTCCATTGTGACAGTTTGGGAGGAGATGCATATTTGTTGCTGAATAGTGAATATTAGTGCAACATCACGGATGTGACGTTGTAGTTGTACATTGTCATCTCACAGTTTACAGCTATAACACATGCGAATGGCTAATTTCTACACACAAGCGGCACAAGTTGTGTCCTCTGTTAAGTTGTGAAAGTGATGCAGTTTGTCCCACATTGTAGTCAATGTTGAGTACCTCAGATTTATGTGTGTGTGCGCACTGCATTGTGGTAGAGTCGCCCCAGCAGCTTTGATATTGCTGCCCCTTATCCCTTTTAGGCAGTGGGCCTTTCACTTATGTGCCTTTACAATGGTGAGATGTTGCAAGGTGGGGTAAATATGGGTCTTGGTCAGAGTTGGGACACTTGTGCATTGTTTGTCAGCTGATGTCTTGTTTACATCAGGGGTTGTATGTACACGAGGAAGTGTCAGAGTGTGACCTGCTCCTTTAAGGATGAAGTCCACACTCAGGCACTTCAGTGAAGTGGCCTGCTCCATGTTAATATGCTTGGGGGGCAGGCATGCTATTCATCATGCACTGTCACTTGCTTTGTCAGTGTGGCTCACAGACAGCCAGCTTTGCTGGCTACTGCACATGTGCATGGGTTTGGTGCGAGAATAGTCATGTGTGAGGAGGGCCCCCTTTATGCACATTTGCAATGAAGGCCTACTTGCTGTTTCTATGTGTGCTGCACAATGCGGTACACATGTGCATCCAGCTAGCTTGGGCTATTGTGTTTTATCTTGTGTGCATGTCGTCAGTCATGTTTTTTCTTGCATGCATTGCTTACTGCCCTCCTGTTGGCTTACCCATTGTGAGTATGGTGCAGGTTGAGTTTCCATTGTTTATGCTGGCTGTACAGACAGTGTCAACACCCATTACACTCAACGTTGACCCCACGTGTGGTGTATGAGTGGGCCTGGATTTGATGGATGGGGAATTTACTAAGGTGTATTAGTGGTGCTCAGGCCCTGTCTCTGTCCCCCTCCCAACAGATGCCAATGGCAGAGTGATGTGTGTTTGTGTTATTGCCACGCAGATGGTCACATGGATGATACATGCTGTCATGGTTCAGATTATTGGATGCCGGGCTTTGCGTGTGGATGATAAGGACCATGAGTGCATATTTTTTCACTGACACTGTTGACTTACCAAACTGATAGGTTTGCATGCACATAATGGTGTAATGGGCAAATCACAGCAGGACTGATGTGGAATGCAGCTTTCTGTATGGCAGATGTGTACACTTGATAGTGGAGGAGTGCTATTTGGCCTAAGGGGTGATGGTGCCATTTAGCTACTTGTCATTATTTGGTGCTTCTTTGCTATCCTTGCTTGTTGTCATACTTACGTTGTCATACATCTATACAGGGACATTGTAGTTCTGTGAGTATGGCACACGGACAAGTAATGTGGTACATATTTGGGTGACACATTCCTGAAATGCATTGTCCATGCACTGTAGTGTTGTAGGCATATCCCCCTGCTCATTGTATTACATCACATTTTGAATCAAGTCTGCTGATTGTGTGCATTGTGGGATATGCACCTTTTAGCCAGTAGGCTACATGATCACTTTGTTGTGACAATGCATGTGTTTATGGTATGCAGAATCACTAGATGCTTTCTCACTTGGTGTACACAGGACTGCATCTCCTGTACGAGCAAGCGGGAACATTAACTGGAGATGCGGCAGGATGTCTACATGGCCCCCTTGCCTCAAAACCACACATATACGACTGGTCTGCACCGGCCCGCATCTCTCTGACGCCAAAATGAGGATGCAGTGTGTATGTGACTGATCATGTGCATGGGTGGGCATGCCGCCAGCAATGTCAGCACACATGCACCATTGTGCCCGTGTGTCTGAGTTGTGTGCAAGATTGTGTATGTGCAGTAGTGTCAGCCTTGATGCACATGCACAATCTTGCACACGACTCAGACATACGGGAACATGCATATGCGTGGTGTTGAGGCAGGGGGCCATTTTGACACCCTGCCGGATCTCCAATCAATGTGGCCCTTTGCTCTTTCATGTAGCCCTTATTTTGTGGTCTGATATGATACTTGGACTATATTTGCTAGACTTTTATGTGCACATTTCCAGGTCTGTGAGCCCACCAATATGTGTCTTGCAATGTATTGGGTGAGTAGGGTGATATGTGTCTATGCCACCAGAGCCAAGGGTATCCATGACATGATCCACAGTCATTGTCGGTGTGCACTGCAATATATTTAATTGTGCATGGGTGCCATTAGGCCCATCTCCCCCCGTCCCCCAAGTCCCTGGTTGTTACTCACCCTGTAGGTGTTGTGTCTGGTCATGTTGAGCAGTATCCTGTCCCGGAACTCCAACCACCGTCTCCTCGCTGATGACTTGGGACGCCTGTTCCTCCAACGGATCCAGCTCCTCCTGTGGCGCTGGACTCCCACCTCCAGTCTGCATTGCTGCTTTCAGATTGGCTGGAAGTTTCAGCTTGGTCTTGCGCTTAGCATCATGCCAGCGCTTCTTGCAGTCGTCCACTGTCCTCCTCACCTCTCCGACAGCATTCACCTTGGCTGCGATGGACTGCCATATTGCATTTTTTGTGCCCAATGACACTGTGGAGCTGACAAAAAGTTGTTGTTGGTTTTCTGTCACCTCCGCAATCAGGACCTGGTTTTCCTGCAGACTGAACCGGGTCTTCCTCTTCCTCTTCTCCTTGCCCTTCCCCTGGGTCTCTGGCTGGTCCTCCTGGGTGTTTGGGGTGTTGTTGTTGGCTTCTGTACTGGGTCCAGCTTCCTCTATGCTGCTTCTCAATTGTTTCTTTTTTTTTTGTGTTTGGGCTGCTTAGCGGGCGTTTTATAGTGGTTTTTCCCGCCTAACGTGAAAAAAAGTGCGCTGACGCTAATTAGCGTGCCGTTCCTGGCCGCTAATTGGGCCATCGCCACTTTTTTCACATCGCTGTGCCGCTAATCTTATCACCGGAATTTCACCCGGTAGAGGAAACTATCGCCTGTTAGCGGCGTGTTGTGAATATGCCACTAACACGGCGATAGTTGCCCGCGGTACACAGCGATAGAAAACGCACGCTAACTGAGGTTAGCGATAGTTTTCGCCATTTGTTGTGAATATCCCCCTTTGTTTGGTTCTTTTTCATATATTCTCTATACTATAAGATTGAGGTCTGGTAAAACAAGATGCTTTACACTCCTTCAAGACTAAGCCTGAAGGCTGCTCTCCACAGCTACCACTTGGATAGCTTTCTAAGGTTGTCTGAGAACTCTTAAATCACCATAAGGGTTGTCTGGACTGGTGCAAGGTGCCCACTTACATTAGTGGACATCATATACCAGGCCAGCTTCTCAAAATATATCTATCTATATATATATTCACTGAAAAAACCATAGGTTTCAGGCAAGTTATAGTTAGAAATTAGCATTTAAAAAAACCTTAGAAATTCACTGAAAAAACCATAAGGTTTTAGGGACAGTTATAGTTAGTTGGACATTGCACTCGTACAAAACCCGTGAAATTCCCCCGTTATAGTTAGTTCAGCTAACTATAACTCGCGCCCCATAATGCACTGCTGATGACGTCACATATTACATCACTCATGACATGGTCAGTGACATCACTGATGACATCACTGATGACATCTCAAATGACATCACTGATGACATCATCCAGTGACTGTGTGTTTCTGTAAAGTTTAAATATGTTTAATATATATAGGGAAAGGCGTATTGAAGAATGAGTGGGTGTAGAAGCGCCTGAATGGATGATTTAGTAGGTGCGTGACTGAGTCTATAAGTGAGTGATTAAACGTATCTTACTGGATGCATGGGTGAGTGACTAAACTGTGTGAATGTCTGTATCCGTCTGTCTGTTGTTGTGTAAGCAACTGCATGGGTTTCTGACTAGCTAAATGAGTGTCTATATGGGTTATGGATTGGTTCTCTGAGTATCTGTATGGGTGCCTCAGTGTTTGTGTGGGTGGGGTGTGTGTGACTCTGCATAGATGTGTGAGTGGGTGATTCACTGGGTGCATGGTTTCAAGAGTGCATCTGAGATGGACTGTATGGGTGGGTGAGTGTGTGTATGGGTGTGTTAGTGATTGAATGTATATCTCAGTGGTACATGTGTGAGTAACTACATATGTGAAAGGCAGTATATATGTGTGTTGGAGTATATAAATGGCTATAAGTGAGAGTGTGTGATTGTGAGAGTGGCTATATGGATGAGTGTGTGCTTGCATCAGTGATTGCATAGGAGCGTAAGAATGTGCTAGTATTTTTATGAGTAAGTGAGCTGGTGTGTATAACTGTATAGGTGAGTAAATTGGAGTGTGATTAATTATTTGCATGACTGACTAGGTGTGTGAGTACCTCTATGGATGAGTTGCGTTGTGTGAGTGTTTATATAGGTGTATGAGTGCATATGATAGTCCTGTACTGAGTGACTGTAAGTATGAGTGACTGTACGGGTGAGTGAGTAGATGTGTGTGTGTAGACCTAAGAATCAGTGAGTGGGTATGTACTTATTGGTATTGGAGTGTGTATGGTTTTGAGAATGGCAGTCTGTAATTTAGAGTGGGTGTATCAAAACTTATATTAGGGTGTGAGAAGATGCATTAAATTCTCACATGGATGATGTCATCAGTGGTGTCATTTGAGATGTCATCAGTGATGTCATCAGTGATGTCACTGACCATGTCATGAGTGATGTAATATGTGACGTCATCAGCAGTGCATTGCGGGGCGCGAGTTATAGTTAGCTGAACTAACTATAACGGGGGAATTTCACGGGTTTTGTACGAGTGCAATGTCCAACTAACTATAACTGTCCCTAAAACCTTATGGTTTTTCAGTGAATTTCTAAGGTTTTTTAAATGCTAATTTCTAACTATAACGTGCCTGAAACCTGTGGTTTTTTCAGTGAATTTCAAAGGTTTTTAAATGCTAATTTCTAACTATAACGTGTCTGAAACCTATGGTTTTTTCAGTGAATTTCAAAGGTTTTTTAAATGCTAATTCCTAACTATAACATGTCTGAAACCTACGGTTTTTTCAGTGAATTTCAAAGGTTTTGTAAATGACAATTTTTAAATGTATTAATTGTTATATTTATTTTTTTCATACTGATTTACTACATTTTTAGAAACAATTTTTTTTTACATATTTTATTTTTTAAATTACATTGTAATTACATTATACATTACAAAAAATACTTTCTCAGAATGAATTACTTTAGTTTAAATACTTTGCACATAGGCAATAGACTTTTAAGTACAGTAGTTACAGTTGTTGCAATGGGCAACACATTTCCAAACACAATGCAACATTCAGCTCAATGTGAATTTCTAGTTAAATGCAATTAGTTACTTTATGGATTACTTTTCTAACCACAGGACTGGATCCTAGATTCAGTCCTGGGACATCTCCTGTAAACAGTTGAGTAAAAGCGTTTTGGTTACAGTAGTGATTTTTAAGGAATATTATTGTATTTTAAAAGTTGACACTTTGAAACTTTTTCTCATAGAATCAACAATGTTATCCTATGGAAGGAAATTCACTTAGCAGGTAAAAACTGTTATCGTTACTTTTTCTTACTCAGTGTTGGATCCTGGATCCAGCACTGGTGCATCTCCTGTAAACAGTTGAAAGAATGCGTTTAAGTCATACAGGCGATTTTTAAGGAATATTTGTAGTTTGTGAAAATTGACACTTTGAAACTTTTCTGCTGAAAACCAGACAATGGATTCCTATGGAAGAAAATATAAGTTACTGGTAAGTACGGTTAAAATTACTTTTCAGGGTCAGTGCTGGGCTAAAAGATGCAGCACTGAGGTCTCTCCTGATAACAGGTGAGTAAATCGGAATTCGTATTTCGGCTGATTTTAGAGGAATATTTTAAAGTTCCAAAACTCCACACTTAGAAGAATTTCCAAGTGAAACCAGTCAATGTTAGCCTATGGAAGGAAATTCAAGTTACTGGTAAGTACGGTTAAAATTACTTTTCAGGACCAGTACTGGGCTGAAAGATACAGCACTGAGGTCTCTCCTGATAACAGGTGAGTAAATCGGAATTCGTATTTCGGCTGATTTTAGAGGAATATTTGTATGTTTCAAAAATCAACACTTAGAAACTTTTTCAGCAAAAAGCAGGCAATGATATCCTATGGAAGGAAATTCAAGTTACTGGTAAGTACGGTTAAAATTACTTTTGAGGATCAGTATTGGGCTGAAAGATGCAGCACTGAGGTCTCTCCTGATAACAGGTGAGTAAATCGGAATTCGTATTTCGGCTGATTTTAGAGGAATATTTTAAAGTTCCAAAACTCCACACTTAGAAGAATTTCCAAGTGAAACCAGTCAATGTTAGCCTATGGAAGGAAATTCAAGTTACTGGTAAGTACGGTTAAAATTACTTTTCAGGACCAGTACTGGGCTGAAAGATACAGCACTGAGGTCTCTCCTGATAACAGGTGAGTAAATCGGAATTCGTATTTCGTCTGATTTTAGAGGAATATTTGTATGTTTCAAAAATCAACACTTAGAAACTTTTTCAGCAAAAAGCAGGCAATGATATCCTATGGAAGGAAATTCAAGTTACTGGTAAGTATGGTTAAAATTACTTTTCAGGATTAGTACTGGGCTGAAAGATGCAGCACTGAGGTCTCTCCTGATAACAGTTGAGTAAATCAGAATTCGTAGTTCGGCAGATTTTAGAGGAATATTTGCACAATGGTGAAGGGAGGGGGCGGGGCCTGAGGTGACATCTGTGCAAACGCGCCCCGTGGCGCGTTTTAAGTTGGAGGATTAAGTCCCCTTGAATCATGAGGGTCCCTAGGGGCCAACTAGCCCACCAGGAACCTCCAGTATGCGCCAGGGGGCTGCGTTGCAGAGACGTGTAGAGAGGCCACACCCCTTTTTACACCTCTCTGCAACGCAGCTCTGTGGCGCTTTCTGGATGTACCTGTTGGGCTAGTTGGCCCCCAGGGACCCTCAGGATTGAAGGGGATTTAATTCCCCATCTTAAAACGTGCCACGGGGCCTGTTTGCACACATGCCACCTCAGGCCCCGCCCCCTCCCTTCACCACTGTGCAAACGCGCCCCGTGGCGCGTTTTAAGTCGGGGGATTAACTCCCCTTGAATCCTGAGGGTCCCTGGGGTGCAACTAGCCCACCAGCTACCTCCATTAAGCGCCACAGAGCTGCGTTGCAGAGAGGTGTAAAGAGGGCATGGCCTCTGTACACCTCTCTGCAAGGCAGCCCCTGGCGCATACTGGAAGGTTCCTGGTGGGCTAGTTGACCCCAGGGACCCCAGTATTCAGGGGAATTACTTCCCTTCTTAAAACGCGCCAGGGGGCGCGTTTGCAGAGTACTGCAGGGAGGGGGGCGGGGCCTCCGGCACCAATGCCGTTTTTTTTTTTTTTTTTTAATGGGAGGGGGGCTGCGTGGCTCCCCTTCCCTCGGCCACTTTTGGCCCCGGGGACCCCATCCCCCGGGGCCTGAGCATTTTTTTTTGTTTTATTTAAAAAAAAAAAAAAAAAAAAAAACGGGAAGGGGGCCGCGTGGCCCCCTTTCCCTGGGCCTCTATTGGCCCCGACCCCATCCCCCGGGGCATGCCCTCTTTTTTAAATAAAAAATATGGAGGGGGGCTGCGTGGCCCCCCTCCTCAGGCCATTTAAGGCCCCGGGGACCCCATCCCCCGGGGCCGGCCTTGCCCTTATTTTTTTTATTTTTATTTTTTATTTGGGGAGGGGAGCTGTGTGGCCCCCCTCCTGGGCCACTTATGGCCCCGGGGACCCCATCCCCCGGGGCCTGGCCTCCGGTTGGGGACTGTGGGGGGGTCCCCAATCCCCCCACAGTCCCGCCGGCTCCCCGCGTCCTATGGGAGCCGGCATTGCTTTTCCACATGTGGAGCAGCTAAAATGCTGCTCCCCATGTGGAAAAGCAATTGGTTTGCATTTTGAAAGAGAGAGCAGGTTTCCTGCTCTCTCTTTCAAAATGCAAACCAAGTTTGCTATGACAGGGCGGGAGCCGCGAGGCTCCGTCCTGTCATAGCAAACAGCAGTGTCCCGGGGGTAGGCACCCCGGGACACTGCAGGAGCCGGCCCTGGGGGTGGCGGTCCCCAGGGCCATCAAGGGCTCCAGGAGGGGGGCCGCGCGGCCCCCCTCCCTACATTTTGAAAGCCCCGGGGAGGTGGTGGTCCCCGGGGCTTGGGGTCCAAAACGGACCCCCATTTTCAATTTTGTTAGTGCCCCGGGGAGGTGGTGGTCCCCGGGGCGTGTGGGGGGGGCTGGAGTCCCCCCACACAGGTTAATTTATAAAATAAAGAAGCCCCGGGGAGGTGGTGGTCCCCGGGGCTGCGGGAGGGCTCAGAGCCCTCCCGCAGCTTTTCTAATAAAGCCCCGGGGGTGGCGGTCCCCGGGGCTTGGGGAGCCCTTAGAGACCCCCATACATAAAATAAACCCCCCCAGCATGCCCCCGGGACTTGGCCCACCCGGGGGCAAGTGCTATCGAAGCGCGGAAGACCGCGCTTCGATTTTTTTTTTTCGGCAGGATCCGCGCTCCCTGAGCGCATCCTGCCAATTTTTTTTTTTTAAAAAAATGCTTTTTTTTGCCCAGGGGGTCCTTGTGGGACCCCCTGAGCAGGCCTAGGGGGTTAGGGTGTTTCTACCCTGCCCCCTTTGTGCGTTTTGCGCACTTGTTTCTTTTTTTTTCTCGGCGGGATCCGCGCACCCTAAGCGCATCCCGCCGATTTAAAAAAAAAAAAAATGCTTTTTTCTGCCCAGGGGGTCCTTGTGGGACCCCCTGAGCAGACCTAGGGGGTCAGGGTGTTTCTACCCTGCCCCCTTTTGCGCTTTGCGCACTTGTTTCTGTCCCTTGGTTCTACCGAGGGACAAAATGGCTGCCAACACTTCTTGATTTGGAGTGTTGACAGCCAATTAGCATGCAGCTCGTGATCGGGAGGGTATGCGGATCCAACGCGCCCATAGATATATATGTGATTTTAATTGTGAAGTTCTCAGGAACTACTGAACAGATTTACACCATTTTAGCAAAAGGCACCAGTCTGAACCAAGGGCTACCTCTTTGCCAAATTTGGGGTAATTCCGTTCAGCAGTTCGAGCTGTAGCTGCGACTAAAGGTTCCTATGGAAAAATGAATGGGGAAAACGCGTTTTGGGACCCCCTTTTTCTCGGCCCCCGCTTGACGTATCACCCCGAGACTTTCAGGGTAGGAGCGGACCGGAGCGCCCCAACAAGTTGGAAGCTTTCGCGAAGATTCGTCAACCGGCGCCAACGTTATTGCAAATAGAATGTCGCGGATTTCCTATGGATAATAGGTCCTAACTATAACTATCTACTGGCGACCGCCAGTAGATAATATCTATATATATATATATATATATTCACTGAAAAAACCATAGGTTTCAGGCACGTTATAGTTAGAAATTAGCATTTAAAAAACCTTAGAAATTCACTGAAAAAACCATAGGTTTCAGGGACGTTATAGTTTTTTTTTATTTTTTATTTTTTATTTGATTTTCTATTAATTCATACAACAAAATCCAATTTACAATAACAGTACAGACTTACATAAGATATAGTAAAGCAAGACATATGTGATTTCATAGTCTACAACATTGTCCACAGTAAAAAGGCCCACATTACTGATTTTGCAGTATTCGCATCCATCACTCAACATTACAGTCCGTAGGCGCTGTCCCCCCATTCGGAGTTGTTCGTAAATAGTCAGTTAGTGTTATCCAATAATCTCTTGGTCTAGATCGGGCGGGGAGTTCCTCCTCATATGTCTTAAGAGTGTCTCTACAATATGACATGTCCTGAAGCCATTGTTTGCTGCTTGGATAGTGGCTACCTCCCCAGCATATGGACACCCTTCTCTTCGCCAACAGTAATGCTATCATACAAAATTTGCGTTCAGTAGAGCGCAATCCTGTCACTAGTCCTAACAAGCATATACGAGGCGTGCATTCTAGTCTTGTTCCCAGCATATCACTTAACATCTTTGTTATCTCTTCCCAATATGACGAAATGTTAGGGCACGTCCACGCCAGATGTAGGAAGTCTGCATTATCTGTATGACATCTTTTGCATCGTGCGTCGGGTCTAAGCCCACATTTATACATTTTTAATGGCGTGTGGTAGATTTGGTGTAGATACTTATAATGTGTGATACGTAGGTTCCCATTTGGGGTGAGCATATCGGTCAGTGCGCAGCATGTTGCCCAATCCTTGTCCGAGAGCTGTGTGTCTAATATTTTGTTCCATCTATCTAGTGCTTTAGAAGTGGTGTTGTTTATATCTTCTTGCAGGAGATGGTATAGTTTTGTGACGAGATGTATATTATGGGGATTCGTGATAATCATTTGTAATGCCTGCAATACAGGTGGTTCAGCAGGAAATGTGGTGTATAGGTCCTTTATCGCACAGCGTAGTCGATGATATGTAAATTTAAATAGGAGGGTTTGATTACTAATATATTGTAGGCTTTCAGTATCTTTAAAGGTACAGTCCTTATATAGATCTTGCATTCGATTTATACCCACCCGGTGTAATAATTCCATTCCTACTTTTTCCTGGGTTACTGATATTGCTGGATGGTGTTGTAGTGGCAATGCAGGCGCATATAGTGGGAGTTTATGCGCTAATTTTCCCATTTTCTGCCATGCTAGGTTCGTGGTATGAATTGTATTTATTTCCTGTTTAGTTACATGTTCGCGTGGGTGCAGAAGTATGGTGTGTAATGAGATCGGATGTGCGTCACCATCCTCAACCGCCAAATGCGGCATATATCGAGTAGGGTGGTACCAATGATGCGCATATTGTGCTTGTGCACATAGATAGAAGAGAAGAAAGTCTGGCACTTTAAAACCTCCTTTTGAGTAAGGCAGTGTGAGGGCACGCATCTCTATCCGGGCTTGTTTACCAGCCCAAATAAGCCTAGTTACTGTAGATGTTAATCTATGAAATACCGCTGTTGGTGGTGTTAGGGGAATGTTATTGAAGAGGTATAGAAATTTAGGCAATATGACCATTTTGACTATTGCAGTTCTGTCTGCTAGTGATAATGGTAATTGGATCCACCTGTCCACTCTTTCTTCCAATTTGCACAGGGCTGTGCCATAATTTGTTCGTATGACCACTTCAGGGTCCCTGTGATACCAAATTCCTAAGTATTTAATCGGATCAGTCTGCCATTCTAATGGAAATTCTATCGAGCAAGGCTTGGTTATTTCGGTTAGTGGAATGATTATTGACTTGCTCCAATTTATTTGGAGTCCTGATTGTCCACCAAATTTAATATATTCTCGTAATAGGGGAGGCAGGTTAATACTGGGGTTGCGAACATATAATACCATGTCGTCAGCGTATAACGAGATGCTCAAGGGGCGTTGGGGAAATTGCAGAGCCGTATGTTTGTGGCATTGCCTTATTTTACACGCCAGTGGTTCTAACGCAATGGCGAATAATAGGGTGACAGGGGACATCCTTGTATTGTCCCACGTGTTATTGGTATCGTTTCAGATACATATTGGTTCACCCGATTTTTTGTAGGACTGCAAACATATATGTCCATTCAACAGAGTCGAATGCTTTAGCTGCGTCTAATAGTACCGCGGCTGCCTGCATTCCTGGGTTTAATTGGTGCGATAATGCAAATAGAGTACGTAGATTATGGGCCGTAGAGCGATGAGGTATAAACCCCGATTGATCCGGTAGTATAATATTGGACATTAAGGGCTGCAACCGCTTGGCTATTAGTTTCGCAATTATTTTTGTGTCTGTGTTTATCAATGAGAGTGGTCTATAGGATTCACAGAGTTCCGGGTCTTTCTCTGGTTTCAGTAACGCTATGATCATGGCTTCCCTCAATGTGGGTGGTAATATCTGTTTCTCGTGGGCATCGCCATACATTTCCAACATATGAGGGGCCAGCACATCGACATACTCCTTATAAAATTCACCCGTAAAGCCATCTGGGCCCGGTGCTTTTCCATTGGGTAGTGTTTTAATCACTTCCGTTATTTCTTCCACTGTTACTGCCTGTGATAGGTATTCTCTTTGATTATCTGACAGCCACGCTAGTGCTATATCATCCAAATATTTTAGAATTTCTTGTGTATCCCTTGTGTTCCGTGTGGTGTATAAGTCCCCATACGTGTCCATAAAGGCCTTCAATATTCCGTCTGTGTTATAGTGTATAGTGTTGTGTTGGTCTCTTATTTTAATGACTGCCTGTGTTTTGCGGCCTTGACATATTTTATTTGCTAATGCTCGTCCCGGTCTACCCCTTCACCATATGTTCTAGCCACACCTCTTTTGGAAATGTATTTAATTTCATCGTCAGCAAAATTTTGGTATTCAGACATTATCTTTCTAATGTCCCCCAGTATGGATGTATTGCGTGTTCGTTCATATTCCTGTTCTAGGGCTTTGAGTTTGGTTTCCCGTTGTGTGATTTGTTTTCTAATATCTTTTAGTATGCCTGCGTTTGTGCTTATACATATGCCGCGTATGGTGGCCTTAAAGGCCTCCCATAATAAACTGGGGTCTTCTACCGAAGGTTTATTTAATAAAAAATATTCTACAATTGCTTGTCTTATGGAGATGTTGTAGAATGGATCTAGCAGCGCCTTCGCATTGAATCTCCATACATATGGTGGAGGCACATAGTCAGGAGGCTCCATAATCAAAAGTACCGGCTTGTGGTCAGATAACGTTTTTGGTAAGTTTTGTACATCTAATGTCCACATAGCCACCCTCTCAGTTGCAAGCCAATAATCTATGCGTGACCAACTATTATGCATGGTTGAGTGGTGTGTTGCTGCCAGGCATTGTGGGTTTCTTAGGCGCCATATATCCAGCATTTGAAATTCCTTCATTCCCTCGATAACACTTTGCACCGCCCGCTTATGAGGCTCTTTTGTATTGCTCGATCTATCTAGTTCCTCATTGAGTGCCAGGTTTAAGTCTCCCCCCAATATTAATTCCATGTCTGGAAGTTCTCTAAGTTGTCGCCATATAGCTTGAAAGAACTCGGGGTCATCTGTATTTGGGCCATATGTGTTGATTAGACCTATATATTTCCCCTAATATGACCAGTAACGATAATATAGCGCCCCATATCATCCGTTATAGTTTGGGCTATTTGAAATTGTACTCCTTTCCTCACCATTATGAGTACCCCTCTGGCATAGCTAGAGTACGAGGACATTATCACTGATTCGGCCCATTTCCTACCCAGTAAGCTGTTGTTAGTTTTTGCTAGGTGTGTCTCCTGCAACATCACTATGTCGATATTGTGTCTATTTAGGTATGTAAACATTTGTCTAATTTTTTGGGGGTTATTTAGGCCTCTAATATTCCAGGATAATAAGCGTATTTGCGTGGATTTCAGTTTAGTATCGATACTCTAACTGTAGGTGTTGTACATAATGTGGCTTGTAAGAAACAGTCTGCAACATAGCACATCAACATTACTGCATTCAAGGTTCTACCGTCTACAATCCCTGTCTTGCTGTATGTGTACTTCGTAAGTCTGTAAAAACCAAAAACTTGACCCCTTATCCCCCCACCCACATCAGCAACCCAAACATGCCGAAGACATACCCTTTTAAACAACATCAATACTAACAGTTGCGGGGAGCACCCTCAGGGGGGTCGCTGAGTGTTCACATCTACACTCGTGCATACGAGTGTGGTCGGGGAGTATCTGATTAACTTGGTGAATACCCTGTAACTCGTTACCCTTTTTTTTCTTCCCCCCCTTCTCAAGAATAGGGACACATGGGCAAGTAGTCTCGGTGGCATAAGTACACTTCCAATCCCAACAAACTTAGTGCATTAATAATCCTGTACAGCCTTCGTAATACGTGTCCGAGGCATGCAATTGTACACCTGCTTGTGATTGGACCATTTTGTTATATTACAATGACAGGCCTGTTGGTTACACAACATAGAAAACTTAGGTTAACGTGCATGTTTACCATAGCGCTACTTAATGTTGCGGCCCAATGACTTAACATTCCCACTGTATATTTCTGTCTCTGAAGCATCAAGACATGTTTTATATATTACTACCTGCGGTATGTTTGACAGGCCGCAGCCGAACAGGCAGGGCACGTGAGGTACACCATTTACCAGGTCTGAAACAACTTGCGTGTTTACAACAATATCATTTAAGCCTTGCGGCCTAGGTACTTAATTCTCCTAGTGTACATGTCCATTCCTGAGATAGTCAATCACAGTGTATACATTACCACCTGCAGAATGTTCATCAGTCTGATTCAGGATCAGTGGTTCTATTGGTTTGTAGTTTTCGTCTCGATATAGTCTTTTTTATGAAGTCTTGCGCTGCACGTGGTGTGGTTACCATTTTGGTTCGTCCATCATATGTTATGAACAGCCGCGCTGGGTACAGCATCGCGTATTCGATCCCCATTTCTCTCAATTTCTTTTTGGCGGGATTAAACTCTTTCCGCGCCGTCTGCACAGACATTGTGAAATCAGGATAAAAAGAGACATGATTGCCTTGATACGATATTTGTTGTTTTTCTCGCGCCATGCGTAATATCGCGTCTCTATCTCTGTAATTGAGAACGCGTGCTATGATGGGTCGTGGCGGGGCGCCCGGGACTGGTACTTGGGCCAATGTTCTGTGGGCTCTTTCAATAACTAGCACTGAGGAGAAGCTTTCCGTCCTGAAAATGTCACCCAGCATGGTCTCCACATATGTTTCGAGTCGTCCCGTATTTGTACTCTCCGGAACCCCCATAATGCGCACATTATTGCGGCGAGATCTCGCTTCCAAATCTTCATTTTTCTGTTGGATCACTTCCAGTATCTTTTCTATCTCTGAACATTTGCGTGTCGTCGTGTGAGATTCATCCTCAACTGCTGATATACGCACTTCCGCTTCTTTGATCCTCTCTCCTTGCTTGTCCAGTTTGGCTGAGATATTATCTACCCTCTGCGTAAGCGTGTCCAATTTACCATTTATTGCCTGTAGACTTGCTTGTATGGCTTGCAAGGCAGCATCCATATTTGATTGCTGCGTTTTGTCCGCGTCCAATTCAGTATCTGAGTGTGCTGTTGTCAGTTTTGTTGCACGGCGGGTGTCAAATGAGAGTTTTGTTTGCTGTCTATCAGTTTTGCCCATGGCCCTGGTGTTCCGTTTATATTAGATGCACTCGATTTATCCTTGGGTGTGCAATTCTTCTGATATATTCTATGGTATATCATACGCCTGTTGCCTCCAGCAGCATAACACAGTAAAGGTTTTATTTAGATACCCTTGTAGTCGCTGAGTTGACTTCCTGTCCAGGGTTGTAGTCTTCCGTTATGGCAGTTTGAGGCGCTATTTGCTGGTCTCTGGGACTTGGTTATAGGGCATTTCCACCATCACCCGAGCATGGGTTTACATAAGGGCAGGGGCACTGTGACTACCAGTGAAGCGGCACGTGTGTACAATATACACTATATCTCTCCACCCACAGCTAAGGACGGGTGTTATAGAGCCCGGCACAATTGCTGAAATGGAACAGGTCTTTGCGTGCAATCAGGAGTTCGAAATGGCCGTATACCAATGAGGTACTCTATTTCACTACCATTCGCCGTCTATGGCTACACCAGGCAAGTATCGCTGAGCGTTCTGTATGGTATAACACGGCGACAGTCCTTTTGTCTCTCCACTCGCTCGCAGGTTCCGCGAGGGTATGGCTCAGTGCGTAGGGGCGGGGAGAGGCGGCGGGGGCACGTCGCCTATCTCCCGGATTGTGCCGCAATCAAATCTTTGTGCTTCTCTATGTGCCATATATTGTAAGCCAGGTCCTCACTCGGCCACGACGTGATCCGAATTTCCGGGGCACACCCTGCCGTCGTGCTGCTGCAAATAGCTGCCCTCACAGCCCTCGATTCGGTGTATTACGCTGTTCCCAGGGCGGCAGCGCACCTCCCCCGCAGGCTCTCAGCCGGTGCACCAGAGTCTCCAGTTATGTGTTCACTTGCTCCAGTACAGCTTTCAAGGCACACGTCCTCGGTTTCTTATACCGGCGTTAATACCCCACAGCGCAGCGTCACACCAATCTCGCTTCTCTGATGCCTGGCCATATCTTTATATGAGCGCACTCCCGCTCGTATCACGCACCTCCAAGTCACCAGCAGCCTGGTACTCACTCGTCTGGTCCTCGTAGGTGTGTGGCAGGATCCAGTCGATCGTTGGCGGTCGCAGCAGTGTTCCGCTAATGGAGCCTCATCCTGGTATCCATTACATATACTCCACTGCATACAGCTCCGCCATTTTGTCTTCGGCCCGCTGCGCTAGGGGGCTCCCCCACGGATGCGGTTTTTCTACTGTACCACGGTGATTTTCACGCCCGTAATGCCGGCCAGCCCCCAGGCAGCAGTTCCGATATTGATATTTTTATTCGGTTTTTGCAGGGGTCACCAAATGCTAGTGTTCTTAGCTGATTATTGTCCCCGACCAGCGGAGCAGCACTAGCGTGCAGCCATCTCGCAGTGCACCCTCTAGCGCCCCCAGGGACGTTATAGTTAGTTGACATTTCACTCGTACAAAACCAGAGAAATTCCGCCGTTATAGTTAGTTCAGCTAACTATAACTCGCGCCCCCGCAATGCACTGCTGATGACGTCACATATTACATCATTCATGACATGGTCAGTGACATTACTGATGACATCACTGATGACATCTCAAATCTCAAATGACAAAAACCGAAGCAGAGTTTGCTATGACAGGGCGGGAGCCATGTCCCCTCCCTGTCATAGCAAACAGCAATGTCCCGGGGGTGGGCACCCCGGGACATTGCAGGAGCCGGCCATGAGGGGTGGTGGTCCCCAGGGCCATCAAGGGCTCCTGGAGGGGGGCCACGCGGCCCCCCCTAATTTACGTTGAAGCCCCGGGGAGGTGGTGGTCCCTGGGGCTTGGGGGGCCTACGAGGCCCCCCTTATAATTATTATAAGCCCCGGGGAGGTGGCAGTCCCCGGGGCTTGGGGGGGCCAGCGAGGCCCCCACCTCATAATTAAAAATGCCCCAGGGAGGTGGCGGTCCCTGGGGCAGCATGGGGGGGTTTGGACCCCCCCACGCATTTACTAATGAAGCCCCGGGGAGGTGGCGGTCCCCGGGGCTGCAGGGGGGCCGCGTGTCCCCCGCATTCAATTAACTAAGCCCCGGGGAGGTGGCGGTCCCCGGGGCTGCAGGGGCCCCCGTGGGCCCCCGCAAATTAATTTCTGATTGCCCCCGGGACCTGGCCCACCCAGGGGCTTATAGAAAACGAAGCGCGGGAGCCCGCGCTTCGTTTAAAAAAAAATAATAATTCAGTCCGGATTCGCGAATCCAGCGCGAATTCGCCCGTTTTAAAAAAAAATGCTTTTTTTTGGCCTGGGGGTCCTTCTAGGACCCCCTGAGCAGGCCTAGGGGGTCAGGGTCTTTCTACCCTGCCCCCTTTTCTTGTTTTTTAACCTTTATTTCACTGTTTTCTTGTGACTCGGTTCTCAGATATCGAAACTTTTCTTTTTCTTTTTCTGATTTCTCTGAAACTACTGAACGAATATACACCATTTAACAAAAAGGGCTCTTTCTGAACCAAGAACTACCTTTTTGCCAAATTTGGTGTAATTCCGTTCAGCAGTTCGGGCTGTAGCTTTGCCTAAAGTTCCTATTGAAATTAACATGGGGAAAACGTGTTTTGGGACCCCCGTTTTTCTCGGCCCCTGCTTGACGAATTACCCCGAAATTTTCAAGACAGGAGCTGACCGGAGCGCCCCACTAGTTTTGAAAATTTCGCGAAGATTCGTCAAACGGCACCAAAGATATTAGCAAAAGAAAAAACGCTATTTGAATAGAAACGAGGTCCTAACTATAACTACCTACTGGCGACCGCTAGTAGGTAATATATATATATATAAAACCAACATGCACAGTGCACTATGGGACCGGTAGTATTGGCGATGCAGTCACGTGATTCACTCGATAAATCATGACCGAGCGCACCTGGGCGCTTGCATTCCTGTCCGTGAGCAAGGCATCCAGCCGAAACATTGGACCAAAGGAAACAGGCGCTCTTTAAGACTTTTGAAATGAAGCCAAATCCAAGGTATTGGGCCACACATTGTGTTTTTCCAGTGTGGTGTTGTGGGCTGCTCCGTGCCCATGCAGTGAGGCCGCCCTGAAGGGCTTGGGGCTCCGGAAACGGGGAAACGCTTTTGCTTCTTGTGGATATATATATATATATATAAAACAGAGGACGAAAGGAACTTTGGGTAGTTTTTTAAGATTTAGGTGGAGAGCAGCTCTTTTATATGGAACACTCTACAACACCACCGACACTCTAAAACTGCTCAACTCAAATGTCTGTTTTTCTAGTTGAGGATTAGCTTAGTGCCATCCATGATGAGCTAGAAACGTAACAAGGTAATTTACCATTTTTGCAGCAAAGTCTTTCAGCATAGGATTTGCAAGTGTCATCCACTCTGAGTTAAAAAATGACAAAAGCCTTTTACCCCTCCAAGCACTGTATTACTGCTTTGGATTGGTAAAATACCATCCAAGCCAACCTAGAATTTAAAAAAGCAGCCCCGACACATGTGTGCATTCTCCCATGTAAATAAGTGAATGCCTTCCGAAGATAGTGCTGGTGATATATATACCCCAGGGCTATCAGTACTACAGAAGGAGCCGCACAATCGACTGTGGCCCCTGTCAGGAATAACAAAGTGCCCTGAGGGACCGCTCAAAGTGGGCACACACGCCTGTTGCGCTCTCTGGGCACCTTCTGTAATATGGCCCCAGGAGTCCTTTGAGAATTCCAAAAATGAGTTTTTTGAAAATTCCTAAAAGTCAAAATGTTATTCGAAATATATGCCAACCTATTTGAACCTATAGCTTCTCTTGGGTATCTGAGACAGTCACTCGTTTCCAGAAGTACTCCTAGAGCTCTTAAGGAATTCCAAAAAACTGAATTTTACTCAAAATGTAGGCGTATTTCTACATTAGTACATTTCCAAATTTGTTTGAGAAGTAGACTAATCATTTTATTTTATTTTGTAATCTAACACTTATGCTGGTAAAAAAAAAAAAGGGACTGACAATACCGAATTTACTGCTCTGCACATAGTACAATGGCTTCAAAATTCTAGGCAATATTTAAAAAAATAAATATTTGTGCATCTGGGGAATAGATATAGGCAAGACAAGCATGAACAGTATATTTTATTGTTTCCTTACATTTCCATAATAGGAGTGATGGAACTTTGGCATTGTAATTACCTGTTGTGTTTACTTAGTCATTGATGTGATTGGCAATTACTTGTTCTTTATCATTAAGCACCAGTTTGTCATAATTATCAGTCTTTGTTCTCTGATGAGCTACAATTGCTGCGTAGGTCATCAACAAAGTGCATTTGTAAAGCTGGATAGAAAAAACTGGAAAATCCACCATAAAACCTCCTGTCTCCCTCCCACGACTAACCGTTCCTGGGCACAAGTTAAAACATGAACAGATTGCAACATTCACCGACAGCCCCACCACATCACCACTGCACTCTGTGCAGTCAATGGCTGACGAAGTGACATTCAGTACAACATACAACTTTAACTATTTAATTACAGCGTGATTTTTGCATAGTACTAAATTCTGTACTCCTGCTCTTTTTGAGCTTTGAAAATATATATTGCAATTATGCGATTTATGGTATTCAATCTACCTACCTTTAAATACGGAAACTGAGTCTGCGTTGCCAGAATCTGAATCCAAAACGTCCAGAGGACAGCATTTTATCAGTAGAAAGCGTTCAGCTCACTAAGCCATCCCTCCATCTTGAGTGTGAAATATCACATTCCACCTAGCAGTGGATATGTTCTAGTTGTTGGCAAAAGAAAAACATTTGACGACAAAGCTCTTAATCAGCAAAGGAGGCAACTTTGGTGCCTTTATGGAGGTGTTGTTCCCCACCCCATCATGGACAGATGGACTGTGTTCTAGCCTACAGGATGTCTCTGAGCATCCTAAAGGCCGGAAAACTACGGAAAGGCGCAGGGATTGGTATGTCACAGTGGGCAGGAGCGAAGGAATAGACAGCTGCTGAGGCAGGAAGAGAATCAATCTGCTGCTGCGTGGATATTACATGGGGAACTCACACTCCACAGCTTATGAGCCCTCCTTCTGGAGAAAAGTCTCCAGGTCTTTAGTAAAGACCTGGAGACTTTTCTCCAGAAGGAGGGCTCATGAGGCTGTGGAGTGTGACAGAGTACATGGCTAATGGGAGCTGCTGCTGAGCAGTCCATCCATCCATTCCTTATTGCACCGAGAACGTTATCCTTCTGCTGTGAATGTCTGCTAAAGCTGCCTTTTTTACTGATCATTCCTCTTTGCAAACTTCAGTGTCAGGGCATGGCTACATTTTCAATTTTTAAAGTATGGAAATTGGAAAATTAAGATTTTATTAAAGATTTAGAAACTCACCCTAATTGCCTGGACATGTGATTGTTTTGGAGACAACGTGAAAGACATTTTCAGCAATAACTTATTTTAGGTGGCATCGAAAACAGAACCTTTAAAGGTTTTAGGCCCCAGCATTATTTTTCGCTCAGTGGGTTTGAGAAGAGTTGAGGAAGCAACTGCACTTGAACGACAAGAAAGTCGGCTGCCCATGAGTACTTTCAATGGTTTGTGTGTTGCATAAAACAAATTCCACACAGACTTTTGATACTTATGAAAGGGTAGGAAAATATACCTTCTTATCCGTGAGTTCTGACTATGATTTCAACTTGCTGTTTGAGGTTTATTTCAAGTTCAGAGGAGATTAAGATAGTTTCTCATCAATTTGTAACAAAACAAGGGCTGTGCCTACTGATACATACAAGGAAACTCATTGGCAATTGTACTGTTATATTGTAATTAATATTAAAAGCAGACCATATCTTGAGTTTGCATAAGAATGATACAGGCTTATTTACAAGCGGCCTGCGCTGCCGGAGCTTCTCTTTTTTGACGCTCCAGTGGCGCAGGTCTCTGAATCATATCTATGACGCAACGCAAAGCCACCCTGTGTGGCTTTGCATGACTTCATAGATATGATGTAAGGCAAGGCAGCAGTCTGCTGCCTTGCCTTACTCTGCGTCAAGGAGGTATTCCATGGGCGTTACAGTGGGTGTTCCCACGCAACACCCGTGGATTTTGATGCTGCCCCTGATTTACAAAATCATGTAAACCTGGGGCAGCGCCAAAACCTAGACCAGGTGTAACGAGGAGAAATGTTTTCATTTGTACTCTTTTTTTTCTTTTTCCATGTGTGCTGCATTCTACAGCACACATAGAACGAGGCTGCATTCTACAGCACACATAGAATGAGGCTGCATTCTACAGCACGCATAGAACGAGGAAAAAGCCTCTCAAGATTGTTTATGTGCAGGAAGGTGTCCCTTTCTGCACAAAAACAATCCTGCATGCAACGCAGACTCCCTTGCATCATGCAAGCGCATTGTGGACCAGCACAGGGGGAAAGGACCTGAATGCACCACATTTCATACATATAGTGCATTCCTGCCCTTTCACATTGGCGTAGGGCAGCACAGCAGAAAAACCTGCGTAGCTGCCCTACGCCAATTCCTTGTGAATGAGGACCTTAGTGTATGAGAACAATTGGACTGAGCTCTTCTGATTGGGCTTTAATGTCATCCAGAAAAGTATTGTTCTCTTAGGCAAGGCAGTGACTGTTTTGCATAGCAGAAACTGATCAATGCCTATTGCAATGGCAATGGAGTAATATTAATCGGATCAGGAATGAGATCTAAGCTCTACTCACGTGAGTTCACTCTATTTTGGGTCGGCGGTCCACATCTAATAGGGCTTAATATATGGACAAATTACAGAAGCAGACCATTTGGCATTGGAATGAAGACCTACAATGGGAAGACTGTTTTGAAGACCTACAATGGGAAGACTGTTTTGAAGACTTACAATGGGAAGACTGTTTTGTCTGTTTGTATAATTTGTTGACTTTTGCATGGTGTGGGGAGGGAGGAGTTGCACCCCTAGGTGCAGCAGCTAACGTCCTTACTGAAGAAGATAATGCACAAAATTTGTCAAAAGTTTTTGGCAGGTTTCTTCTCATTAAACAGCTTACCTTGGGCAGCTGTGTCCTGGTGTAGAATACAGTATATCATTAAGTTAACCGAATCAATGCCTCATAGGATGACAGAGTGGCCAGAGATATTAGCATTGTTCTAGAAAGTTGTGTGTAGAGTTATGGGTCCAGTACCGTTAGTGATATTTAGAAACATAATGGCTGAATGGAGTTTTGACCTTGATATCAGACAAGCAGATTTTTTGTATTGCAGCAAATTTGGGTCAACAACTTGGTGTGTTTGACGCTTTGACAGCGACCTAGTTGGTTCTAAATTTGCAGACAATGGATATCTTTTTACAGGTACAGGCTAAGTAAATTGGCAAGCACTGCATTATTTTTCATGTTTGCAGGAGGACTTCGAAGGTTTGGTGATCCCACACCCATCTAATCTTGGTAACACCAGTCTTGGCCCTCAAGGTGTGGGCATAGTGGAATGTAAAAACATTGAAATGGGATGTATAATGCAATAAAAACATACACCTACATTGACAAAAGTTTGGTAAGTTATGCTTTCTTTTGCTCATGCCACATTAAGATAAGCTTAAATTAAACTCAGTTCAAGTTAAATTATGGACATGTCGATTTCTTAGAAAAAAACACTGACATTTGCAAGTTGTAATTATTAATTTATTTTCATTTAAAGTTGTTTCATATAGCGAGTTTCAGAACTTGCCCTCGAAGCCCTACTCATGGCCTTATATACGATGTCACAAAAGAACTGATGATTTTGTATGGACATCATCATTGACATCTCTTTATGTTGTTGTTTATTGCTCTTATATTTTATGTGCTGTTATGTATTTTTCTCTCATATAACCTCACATTCAGTACTGCAACCAGCCCTTGTGGACACAGCCTACTGTACATGGCTGCAGGCTTTGGCCTAAGGTCAGGCTCCTCACCCAGGGAAATACACACTCCATGTGGCCTTCAGCTAAACACAGGGGGGATTAAACTCAGGGCCTAGAAATGCTTAGTTTTATATCTGAGTTTTTTGTTGGTACGGAGTTACACTGCCTAGGCCATCCATGTGATCAATGATTTAAAAAGTGAGGTGATATGTGATGTCACAAGTGATGTCATTAGTTATAACATTTGTGATGTCATCTGTGCCATCATATGTGAGGTGAGGTGTAGTGAATTTTTGCATGTTATTGTATTGTTGGTAGCGATAACTTGAACATTTCACTGGCTTTCAATGGAAAATGTTATCCATAACTTCTCTTCGACTGCGTTTTTTTTCAGGAACTATGGGCCATATGTACAAAAGAAGAGGCGGAGTGAGGCGTTTGCCGTCATGGCTTAACGCCTCACTCCGCCACTTCAGAAACGCAAGGCTGCACCAGATTTACAAGAATATGGTGCAGCCTTGCGTTTCCCCCTGCGCTGGCGCTAAGTTTAGCAGCTTACCGCCAATGCAGGCAACCTTGCACCATAGTGCAAGGGTGTCTGCATGCAGCGGAAGATTGTTTATGTGTAGGAAGGTGTCCCTTCCTGCACATAATCAATCTTTAAAATGCCGTTTTGTCACTTCTTAATTGTCACTTCTTAATGCAGCACACATGAAAGTCATAAAATGGCATTTTTTGTTTAAAGATTGTTGATGTGCAGGAAGGGACACCTTCCCACACATAACAATCCATGGCATTTGCTTTTTCCATGTGTGCTGCACAAAGCAGCGCACATGGAAAAAGCAAAAACTAGGAGAAATAAAGCATTTCTCCTTGTTTCGCCAAGTTAAGACCCTGGTCTTAATTTTGGCGCCACCCTTGTAAATAGGGGGCAGCTTCAAAACCAATGGGTGTTGCGGCGGAACGTCCACCACAGCACCCACTGCCCACCCCTTTCACGCTAAGTATAGCGTGAAAGGGGGCCTTATTTACAAGGCAGCATTAAGCCACGTTAAGTGGCTTAAAGCTGCCTTGTGAATAAGGCAAAGCCCCTATCGCCACAGGAATGTCGGAAAAAGTGACGTTCCCGTGGCGATAGGGGTTTGTACATATGTCCCAAAATGTGTACATATATATATATTAGTGGCAGTGACTGCACACATGCAATGCAGTAAAATGATTAACTGAAACCAAGTAAAATAATAGTTATATATCCTAGAGAGCAACAGCTTAACTTAAAAATCAGAGATGAAGATTATTATGTAATTACGAGAAACCTTAACAGAAACATACATTAAGAGAGGAAAAAATTACATTAAAAAAAGTCAATAGAGAGAAATATTGTAACATTAAAATATTTATTTTGACATTTATTGAAATGGAAAAAGTTAAATTAGTGGTTTAAAAAGCGACACACTATACAGTAGGAGCTAGTATAAGGGATACAGTTATTGCTGTTAATTAGAATAATGGTTATGGTTAGATTAAGGGTCAGGTTTACTGTTATTGTTAAGGTTGGAGTAATAGTGTTAAGTATCAGTTTAGCGTCAGGGTTCTGGCAAGAGTGAGGGTGAGTTTTATGTTTGAATTCAGCTTAGATTCAGGGTAAAGGTAGGTTTTGAGAGGGTAAACGAAATGCATTTCTATTGCGAAGAAAAGGATCACAGGTGTTTTGTTTTAAGTGACTTTCAAATGTTAATTTAGAAATTTGTTGCAGCTTCTTTGTAGTGGTATGTCTTTAAGATAATTTAGCTCAAGAGGTGTTTTGTAATGATCTAGAGCCAAATAAGGATTGGAATCATTACTTGGATAGCAGTGGTTAATTTGTAAAAAATGTAAGTGCGGAGGCCCAAGTGGCTCCCAACAGGCTGAATCTGGATGGTATCGGATACCAAGTCTGTGTAATTTTGTTCCACCTCATGCCGCTTTCATCCATCACCATACTTTCCTTTTTTTTAATAATCTTCTGTTAGAAGGACACACTTCAGAACTCAGCTAGTAACATCCTTAAAGTACCTCTTAAAAAGAATAACTCTTTTTTTACCAGGAAGCCTCAAATGAATCCATCAATTAAAGCCACATGCTGGCTCCCAAGCAGACTTTGCTGATTAACCGATTGCACACCTTTACATTTCATTCAGGTAGCAGGCACACTGGCGAGAAGGCTTACATCTTCTTTCGCTGTCTGTCTCCCTTGGATCACAGTGCAGGAGACCCCTCTCTCTTCCCTTTCAGCCAGAGGCACTTCAAGGTCAGCATTAACCTTTCAGGAATGGTTATTTACGAACAAAAAACAGAACTGTTTTTGTAAAATCAAAGAAGATTTTGAACATTGTTCCCAATAAGTCCTGCACACTACGACCACTGTGTAAGTCACAGCATAATATTTGTGAATTGGGCATGAGCTGTCCAAGATATGAGCTAAGGCTGTTGTATAAATCATGATATGTTGAAATCCCAGGCAGATTTATTTATGTGATCTACACAGACATTGAAGAAATTAAATGCAAGAACACTAATTACTACTAGTGATGTGCGAAATGTGCATAATTCTACGAAATAATTGGGTAAAATGCAAAACCGGCATTTGGTGCTATGTTTTAGCGTGAAAACAGCAGCTGCTAGAAATCTGGGGGCATATTCTCAAGGACTTATCGCCGAGTTAGCGGCACTTTATCGCAGCCAAAGTGGCGATAGAATTATCGCCCTATTCACAAGCTGGTGCTAACAGCCGATATCGCCAGTTTTCCTGCGATAGCAGCCGCAAAAAACATTGCCACGGATGACGCCGGCAACTAACGCTAATGAGATGCAGAGTAGGCGTTCCTGTGCAAAAAGCCGCGATAACATCACTTCGCAATATTCTCAACGACCAGCCAGATCGGCGATAAGATCCCAAAACAGGCGATAAGGCGCGTTAGCAGCAGGGATTTAACACCTGCTCTTACCTGGTGTTAAGTCGGACGACAACCTGCACCACAAAAGGGAGCCCAGACCAGAGCCACACCTGAAGAACAACAGATGCCATGGAGCTACTGATCATGCAGCTCGGAGCCCCAAGAGGGCCACAACACCCACCGCCACCACACCCAGGCCCGCCCCACCCCTGACCGGCCCGTCCCCCCCGGATCCCCTCGCCCCCGGACTACCACAGAGGCAGCGCAGGCAAAGACAGCGGACCTTCAGAAAACGCACCAGCCTCACAGACTTAACACCAGAGGATGTCATTGCCCACTACAGGCTCAAAGGACAACCATCCTCCGCATCCTGACCATCATTGCCCACAGGCTGACGGTACCAACACAGCGGACAACTAACATCCCTCCACAGACAAAGCTGCTGGCTGTGCTGCACCTGTTGGCCTCTGGTACCTTCCAACCAACAACTGCCAGAGTCAGAGGAGTCTCACAGCCAGCCCTATCCAAGTTCCTCACACCTGTCTTGGATGCCATCATCAGCTTGGTACCCCAGCACCTTTACTTCCCACACAATGCGCAGGAACAGCTGGAGACCAAGCAAGGCTTCTACGCCATAGCTGGCTTCCCGCACGTGTTGGGGGCAATCGACTGCACACATGTACTCCTCGTGCCCTCTGCCGCCACTGCACACAATTACCGCAACAGGAAGCACACGCATTCCATCAATGTGCAGGCAATAGTGGACCACCTGGGACTCTTCACCAATGTCGTCGCCAACCACCCAGGCAGTGTGCATGATTCCTTCATCTTCCGACAGTCCATCATCAACCAGCGCTTTGAGGCTGGCACCTATGGGAATGCATTGCTCGTTGGTAAGTACCAAATGAACACACCACACACCTCAACTCCACAGTCATGCAACTCACGACTCTGGGAATGCACACGTTACAAACTCACATACAACATGCCAAACAACATGCCCACCTACCAGACACGACAGCACAACTTACTGTGGTAACCTGGGCAAGCCATGTACACAAGCCATCAACGGCATGGCACCTCAGCCACACAATAGCAGAATGTGGGGAGAGGTGGGAACCAGGCATGTGCGAAGGAGGCAAGTGACCCATGAATGAGAATGTACACAATGCCAAGTGTGGCGTGGATGTGCTGGCCAGACTGCAGTATGCAGACCACAGACATGTCCATGTCGACATATACTGCTGGTGTTTGGAGTGTAGTGGACAGTGGATGCAACCATGTCACCCCAGGCAGTGGGGAAGATCGCGGAAATGTAGCTTGTTACGTCCCCCCCTGTAAGCGTGAGCGGAGTGGGCTGGCCCGGCGTACGCCAGGCCAGCATAGGGGTGTGAATAAAAAGCCCGTTGCTCTGGGCGTGGTTCTCTTCCGGAATGGCCAATGTGTCTGCCAGGGCGGCGCCTCTCAGACAGCCACGAGGCCGACGCCGTGAGCGGCGGTGCCTGCGATCCTGTGCGCCTGCTGCACCCCAGGCCGCTGGTCCCCAGACCCGTCTTGGCCGCCCTGCGCAACCAGGCCTCACTGCTCACCTGCCGACACCGGCGTGTGTCAAAGAGGGCCCAGCACGTGCCGGTGCAAGCTCCAAGCCCGAGGCCCGCGACCTTGGCAGCCTCCTCAGACCATCACGGCCTCCGTGACACAGGCCCCCAGCACTCCTTTCTCGTTGAAGTACTCCACCGCTGCCTCCGGCCTACACTACGGTCCAGTAGGTCACACATTTGGAACTGAGTCTTGATTTCATGATGGCCGAGTTCATATGTTAATGGCAGCATTTATATCACTGTACTCCCTTCAATCTGGTGCCACCAACTCTGTGCATCGCAAGCCAACGACACGTGTCTGTGGGCCCTTTCTGACTACTGCCTTTGGCCTACACTGTGGTCAAGTAGGTGACACATTTGGAACTGAGTCTTGATCTGTTAATGGCAGAGTTCATACCATTGTACACGCCTCATCGCAGACTGCATCCCCTTTCAGCTCTGGTGCCACTAACTCTGTGCACCGAAAATCATGGACACTCACTGGTTGAACTTTGGTGGCATCTGAGTCTATGGCCTGGGGGTTGTCTTCATCATCATGTGGCTGGTACTGACTTGGTGTTAAACATGAGTCTGTAGCATTCATCTCCTCCATATTGCCTGTTTCAGCTTGGTTCTGCCCTCTGCATCATACCCTGGTAGAACACCTTCCACTGTCCCCCGAAACACTCCGCGACATTCAGCTTCGACATCGACGAGGACCCGCTCAGCTCTCGTGGCCCTACCTCAGTGCACCGCAAGTCACCGTCCCGTGGTGGTGTGCCTGTGCCGGCCGCAGTGCATCCGGGGCCACTAACTCTGTGCAGCTCAAGTTATGGACCCTTGCTGTTTGAACTTTGAACTTCAGATTGTCTGATCACTGTTGTAGTTTTTGCCAGCACCAACCACTCCCTGAGGGCTGGCTTACACTCACCCCACACCCATCCAGCACAGGCGTCACTGGACATGCGACCCTGGCAATAAAAGGGGCCGGGCGCACGTGCCCGTAGCCAGTTCCACAAACTATCTAAGTGTGTCCGTGTGGTCATTATGTATGCATGAGGGCCCCGGGCCCTACCACATGACATTGTGCTGTGTACAGCGGACGCAACCATGTCACCTCAGGCAGTGGGGAAGACCTGGGACATGTAGCTGTGTCGTACCCCCCTGTAAGCGTAAGCGGAGTGGGCTGGCGTACGACAGTCCAGCGTAGGGGTGTGGATAATCAGCCCGGGGCTTTGGGCGTTGCTAAGTGTTGGCCTTGCCAAGGAAGTAACTAATGCGTGTGTCTCTGTTGTAGTGTCGGCGCCACCCGTCCCGCAATGGACAATGTTGGGATGTAGCATGCCCCCGGAGTGCAGGCTCGGCCGAAGGGATAAATGAAGGAGCGCAAGCCCGCTCGGGGTCCGGGATCATACATGCCAACTGTTGTGTGTGTCGCTATTACCGCAGCATAGGCCAAAGGTCTACCCTCAACCGCATCGTGAGTTCAGCCAGCCATGAACTCTACATCTGTGTCCGCCCTATCCTTACCATAGGCCTACACACACGTGGCCGCCCACCTTCAACGCACAACATCACAGTGTCGTTGTCAGGCTTGTGGACATGTGCAGACAGGCATGACAATGGTGTGCCGTAGGAGTGCAAGTGATGCAACCGCGCTGCGCACACCAGTAAATAGGCTCGGGGGAGGGAGGAGCAGCAGTGAGGCTACGTAATACACATTGATGCCGCTCATTTGCTACAAGCAGTACCTGTCAAACAGGAATCACTAAGTCACACATATCACACACAAATGAACTAGTGAGCCTGCCAACACATCATGCAGAACCAACTTTTGATTCATGCCTCTCTGCACTGTCACAGGTGATCAAGGATATGCACTCTGCCCTTGGATGATGACACCCCTCCGAGCCCCGAACACACAGGCCCAGAGGCAGTACAATGCGGCCCACAAACGCACCAGGGGCATCGTGGAACGCACATTTGGCGTGTTGAAGTCACGTTTCAGGTGCCTGGACATCACAGGTGGAAGGCTCCTGCACAGCCCAGGCGTCGTGTGCAAGTTGTTCGTTCCATGTTGTGTGTTACACAACATATGTGTACGCACCAATGCCCCATGGCTACAAGTGCCAGATGCACCGGACGATGATGAGGAAGATGAGGCAGGTGGACCACACCCCACTGCAGCAGCAGCAGGAATAGCCCGTAGGAACACCATCATTGACAATTTCTTCACATGAGCACGTCACATTATCACAGTCCTTAGCAATCATGGGACAGTTCAAAATGACCACAGGCACAGCATGTGCAAATAAATTCATTACAACACACATTCCCTGTGTGCATGTTACTCCTCTGTACAAGCACATCACTCTGACAAGTGTAAGTGCAACATGTAGTGCTAACAATCTCACTAATCGGAAATAGATGGTGGGTGTGTCACCTCTGTACAGAGAGGCTGTTTAGGGTGTCACGTATTTGAAATGCCATTTCTGTGTGTCAAAGATAGTACGGAATCCCACTCATCAGCGTTTCACATGTGTCCCAAATCATTACATATAGGTAGTCATTTGTGACCTACAATTGACAACAGGGCTTCTTTTGGGGTCAAATATGTACCACCATGATGCAAGGATGCACCCTGTGACTCAAGTCCCACAACATGAGCTACATGGACGTAAGGGGGAATCACTGCCCCTACATTCGTCCATGCTTTCATACTTGATTAATCATAGACATGACACATCTGTGTGTATTAGAATGTATTATTCACGTTCAGTGGAGTGTTGAAGCTGTCTTAGTACTGGGCCATGCAGACAACACTTTACAATGTTGCCCCGTGGAGGGCCAGCCAGAGTCCTTTAGGGATTGACAAGTTACTCGGAAGGGGAAGAGTCCAGTCCGCAGGCTGATTGCTGTGTCATTGTTGAGTATACAAAATATGGCAGTCCATGTCGAGGTCCAAGGTTAGTGTCGCAGAGTGTGTCAGGGGACAGTGGAAGGTGTTATTCCAGGGCATGATGCAGAGGGCAGACCCAAGCAGAAACAAGCCATATGGCGGAGATGAATGCTACTGCTTCCTCCTTACCACTAAGGCAGATTCATCCTCATCTTCGTCCTCTGACGTTTCATGTGCCTCACATGTGGGTGGTGGTGTTTGGTTTGCAGCACTGTGTGACACTGACACATCAGGGGCCGGAGATGTGGATGCAGAAGTAGCAGCAGCATTCATCTGCGCAATGTCTTGTGGCATCACTCCCATGATGAGGATCTGCAGGGCATGGAAGATCCCATCTACAGCTTTCTCGTGTGCAGCCATGGTAGCCATTCTTTGCGCCTGCATCCGCTCCATGTTCTCCATGACCCTCCTTATGTTTCCCAAATCACGGATGACATCGCTGTAGCCACTCTGACTAGGCAGTTGTTGTTGTCTCCGAGTCATGACTCCAGCGATGCCAGCCATGGATTGTTGGAGGGCATGGGGCGGACTGTGGGTGTCCCTTAGGGAGTGTAAGTGGTCCCTGATGGGACTTAGACACCCATGTATGGCATCTAGTTTGGCTGCAATGAGGTCGAACCCCACCCGCACCTGATCAGCCAGCTCCTTCTGGCAGTCTAACACACGGCATTGGAACGCCATGTGTTCTTCGGTGAGGTGCTGGGAGGCAGACGTGGTGGTGGGTGCTTCCTGCTGTGTGGTCTGTGCAGGGGGGTGGGACCACCTCGATGGTGCTGGGCTGCCCTGCTACTGGAGGTGGGGTGCGGAGGTTGTCCATGAACCGTTGGAGTTCATCGTAGTCGATGTCCTGGGGGTCGTCTCCATCATCACTGACGTGATGTAGGGTCTGCTCTGCAGGAGGTGTTGATTGTCCCTCTGCAATGTAAAGGGGAGATGCAGTTTCACAGTGTGTTCCATGTATGTTGACGCATTGGCGGAGTTTACATACAGACTGCATGACAATGTACATTGTGACTGTTTGTGAGGAGATGCCTATTTGATGCGGGACAGTGGACATTTGAACTACATCACGGATGTGAGGTTATACTCGTACATTGTCATCTCACAGTTTCCTGCTATGCCAGATGTGACTGGCCATTTTGTACACACAGTCGGCACCAGTTGTGTCCTGTGTTCTGTTGTGAAAGTGTTGCAGTTTGTACCACATTGTTGTCAATGTTGAGGTGCTCTTATTCTTATGTGTGTGTGCTGCATTGTGGGTGAGTCGCCCCTGCAGCTCTGATTTGGCTGCCCCTTATCCCTTTCAGGCGGTGTGCCTTTGACTTCTGTGCTTCTACATTACTGAGATGTTGCGGACTTGGGTAAATTGGGCTCTTGGTCGAGTTGTGACTCTTGGGCATGGTTTGTCCGCAGATGTGTTGTTGACGTCAGGGGTTGTTTGTGCACGTGGATGTGTCAGAGTGTGACCTGCTCCTTTCCGGATGTGGTCCACACTCAGTCACCTCAGTGTCGTGGCGTGCACCATGTCATGATAATTGGACTGCAGCCATGCTAATCGTCATGCAGTGTCACTTGCATTGTCAGTGTGGCTCACGGACCCGCAGCTTTGCTGGGTTCAGCACATGTGTATGGGTTTGTTGTGAGATTAGTGATGTGTGGGGAGGGCCCCCGCCGGGCACATTGTCGACGGGGGCCTACTTGCTGTTTCTATTTGTGCTGCAGTATGCCAAGGAGATCAGGGACATGATCCAGAGTCATTGTGGGTGTGAAGTGTGCTCTACTTAATTGTGCATGTGTGCCATTGTGCCCATCTCCCCCATCCCCCCAGTCCCTGGTCGGTACTCACCCTGTTGATGTTGTGTCAGGTCATGTTGAGCAGTGTCCGGATCCACTACTCCTGGCACCGTATCCCGACTGATGGCAGTGGCCACCATTATCTCCATGTCATCCAGCTCCTGGTGTGCCGCTGGACCCCCACCTCCAATTTGCGTTGCTGCTTTCATGTTGGCATCGAGTTTCTTCTTGGTTTTGCCCTTCACATCATTCCAGCGCCTCTTGACCTCTTCCATTGTCCTCCTCAACTCTGCAACTGCATTCACATGGTCCAAGATAGTCTGCCATGTTTGCGTCTTTGTTGCTAATGACACGTTGGAGGTGACGAACAGTTGTTGGTAGTGTTCTATCACCTCCGTAATGATAATCCTGTTTTCCTGCGGACTGAACCGCGTCTTCCTCTTCCTCTTCTCCTTGGCCTTCCCCGACCCCGAGGTTCCTTGCTGGTCGTCTGTGGGGCTTGTGGGGTTCGCGTTGTCCTCTGCACTCGGTCCGGGTGCATCCATGGTGCTACGCAGTTTATTTTTTTTTGTCTTTTTTTTCTGCTTTTATTGTGCATTTTCCCGCATGCCGCGTGGGAATTTCAGGCCTGTCGCTGGTTATCGCTGATTTTTGTATCGCGATTTGGGGCATCGCAACTTTTTTCGTGTTCGTGTTTCGCATTTTTTCGGCATCGCGTTAATTTTAACGCGGTCATTTGGCGCGTTATCGTGAGACTATCGCATGGTGCCGCCGGGTTGAGAATACAACGTTAACACAGTGTTCTTTTTCCGCGATGGACTGCGATGTGCAAAGTTGTGTTAAGCTAATTTTGCGATAATTATCACACGTTCTTGAGAATATCCCCCCTGGTCTTTCCCATGCGTTTGCGCAATTTTTTTTGTGCATGGCAAGTAATTACAAAACTTGTCATATTAGCGTCGTTTTGGAAAAGTTCATAAAATGTGCAACGCAATATTACCGAAATTACACCAGCATATTGGATATTTCATGCAGGCCTAATTACAATTATTGGAAAAGTTGCCAAAGTGTGTTGCTAGTTTGTAAAGTGCTTTAGGACCTTGACAAATATAAGTATTGTAAAATATTTAAACATGACTTCTTTTTTGTTTATTGGATTATATAAGCAATCTATGCATGACCCCAGAGGAATAATTACATCTTAGAATTGAAATGCTGTCATTTTTGCATCCTAATAAAAAAAATTAGAATCAAGTAGATCCTGTTAAAGGTGTCTCAGGCCTTTTAAAGATAGGACAGTCCTATCTTTTTATGTGTGGAGACTCTGCAGTCGGAAAGATACTACTCGTAAAATACCTTTGTGAATATCAAATAATTGTAATATTACACACAAGTGTAGGTTTACCTTTGTAAATCTGGCCCATATCCAGGTGCTATTCCTCCCAGAACAAAGGACAAATTCAGGCTTATATAAAACATCATTGCTGTGAGCGCTCCTGTAACATATTACTGTGTACATAGATCTCACCTGCTTCTGTGCACAAACAATTTCCGAGAGAATAAGACCCTATTATCGTGTTCATCTTCCCCTTCGACCACACAAAATGTGTATTTGTTTATGATGGTGATTCCACAGCTGCGGGTAGTGTAGATATACCCCTGGGGTTAAACACACAGCTGTTTATCTTCAAAGATGGCAAACCCCATGAATAAAATTAGATTTAACCGCAGCCGATTGCCTCTGATAATATGTTTTACTTCATACTCCGCAGGAAAGATGCTTTTTTCCATTTCTATTCAGCTAGACCAAAAATGGTGCGTAGAAAAAAGTCCACTGCCAATCAAACCTGTACATTAAAGTACAGTGCATGTCATCACTTAGTGTAACATACATGCACGAGTGTTTGGAGGTGTGTGGGAAATAATAACACATTTGCTCTCGCCTGAATGTTGAAGTTTCAAAAATATCAGTGTTGCCATAGAAAGAAAGTCTGGTAAATACTTTCAGAACAGCTGCGTTTGAAATGCTCGAGGTGTCTCCTTCCAGCACGGAAAGGGTGCTGCTGGTGTGCTGCGTGAAATGGCTGATCCCCCTACCACTCTCAAAGTAAAAAATAATACCAGCAGCTCAGCAGAGCAGATCAAACAATAAAAACTCACAGAAACTGCTAAGCTTATCAGCTCAAAATGGCAAGTGAAAAAAAGAGCAAAAATGTACCGGCATGCAGGAAAGGAGTCATGTCAAAGCATTATCATAACTAAAATTGAAAATACGAAAGGTTCTTGCATGACAGCGTTGGAACGTTGAAACGTTGAAATCAACATACCATAATCATGCCACACATTAATAGGATTTGTGTTAGCCTTATTCTGCCATTGCTTTATTAGAGTACTATAGACACCTGAGGTGTATTTTAGGGTGTGGGGTTGAGTATGGGATGTTTTGGACAAACGCTGTGGAGCATCCAACTAAAAAGAGACAATTAGTCAAGTGGTTGAAGTAGTATACTGGGAGGGTGAAGTTTGGGGGGTGTTAGGGCTACCACTTCCGGAATAGTGGTATTTTGAAAAGAAAAAAAAAACATTTGTGAATGACACGAAATATTTTCAAGCACTGAGGTCTATATGCATTGTGTAAAAAAGCGTAAGAAAAGCTATCACTACATAGTACATAGATCACTATGATAAGGTTACATACAGTAAAATAGCTGGAGGGTCTGATGCATCTTCTGCATAAGTGTTTATGTATGTATGTGAGTGTGGTAAATGGGTTCTGCTTTTGAAATGGATTTTTCGCTTTTGATCATCTGGTTTTTGGAACTTTATTGTGGGGGAGTCTCAACAACTGAGTCTCACTCACTGTAAATTCACGATAGTGGACTGATGGTGTTTTTGTTCCCATCTTAAGGTAAGGTCGCTTTGGCGCAGCTAGGGTAAGGAGAACTGTTCTAGTTACATGTAAACATGAGTTCACACACGTGTGCACGCGTGTGTGGGCTGTGTATGAGAGACTACTGTCATGCACACCAGGTAGTTGCACGAAAGTAGCATGCCTGGGGCAGTTTTAAACTGCAAATTTGACCTGTCATAAGACTTTTTAGTGGCCAAAAGCATCTTTTGGAATATGAAGTCACAACTATGCATGCATTATTACCCATAGGGCAGGGTGCATGATACTTAAAAGTAGGACATGTAAAAAGTTAATGCTCCACATATCTTTACTGTGAAAAAATCTAAAAGCTATTTTCAATGTAGCAAAGCTGACTGCTTCCTTATGGAAACACTGGGTTACACTGTAACATTTAATAAATGTTAAGTTTGGTTTGGAAGCAGCTAGAAAAATATTTCAAGGACTCTTCTTAATTGTTATTCAAAATCCAGTTTAATCAAATTCTGTCTACCCAGTCATTAAAAAGCACTTTTAAACAAATTATCCTTTTACTGCCTAAAGCCTCTAGAGGCCTTTCTGTAAATACAGAAAGGCCTCTAGAGGCTTTAGGCAGTAAAAGGGTAATTTTCAATTGTCACCTGGCAGCGGGATGGCTCCCCTGTAGTGAAGTGTGAATTGCCACCAGGATAAGGTCAAAGGGCCTTGAGTGTGGGGAGGTGTTGACCTTCCCAACACAGGATGGCCTAGAGGCTGAGCCCAGTAACTTGATTAACTTCAAAGGAGCCTTCCATTTCACAGGCAGATGCAGATAATACCTGGGCCTGCCTCCTTTTCTGTCCCTCTTGTCAGGCTTGTTCCAGTTCCAGTGAGGGTACTTCCAGAACTGGTTTAGAGTTACCACTGAGGAGGGCCTACTCATTTTCATGGTCACATGCCTGGGTGGGCAACGGACCTCTGCACAGGGGAGAAAGGTTTTGCATGTTGCATTTAGGCAGAGAGAGGCACTGCAGGAGTTTTTCAGCAGAACACACAAGAAAATGCTGCAAAATGGGTAAGGTTACGACTGGGAACTTTTACATTTTGGTTAGGGAGGTACCTGAAGTTGTACCATACCCACAAGATAGTGCCAAATATAAATGTGGCATTCACATTACCCTCAGAAGTTAAGACCCTGGACCTGGAAGCTGATTACAACAGTGGAGTAATGACCAGCTGGAAGGAGAAGCCACCTGATGTCCTGCAGAGATGGTCTAAGGACTTTGTCGCCAGCTGACTCCAGGAATAGTTAAATCTCTTCTTGACCATTGGCTCTGGCTGACTTATGCCCCCTAACAATCAGTAGGGGATGACCAGGACTCCAATGCCCCCTAGGTGCCCTCCCACAAAAGCCAGGAGGTTATGGGGTCTGGGAGTGCAGACAGGGGGATGTTGTACTGGCTGGCAGCAGAGGGGCTGTGCAGGGTGACCTCCCCCCCCCCCAGTGAGAGGAGTGCCAGGAGAGGAGAAGACTGGAGCAGGGAGCCAGTGAATTCAGCTCCCAGCAAAGTGTGCCCATTTACAGGGCAGGTGGCCTGATGAGAGTGCTCCTGCTGACTAGCGCTCACTACCTGGAGTGAAAAAAGTAAAGACAGTGACAACTGGCCCAACTGGGCCCAAGGTATGCCTTTTCGAAGATGTGACATTTGACTCTAGCAAAAAAGGAAAAATGAGCACATGGCACTCGTAAACGTTTCCTTCAGCATACCCCTAGGATGGACCAGGGCCTGGGGGCCAGCGAAACATGCATTTTTGATTGAATATTACCCCTTTGGGAGGGGGCATGCATGGCTCCCCTCCCTGTAATGCTGTATACCCCTAGGGGTACCATCTCCCCAGGGGCGGAGGCAAAAGGAATGCAGAGGCCATCAGATAAATGGTGGTCTCTGGGACCCCATCCCCAGGACCCTGAAATAAACACAGAGGGAAGTAGAGGTTCTCACCAGCCTCACAGTGCCCTGCCCTTGCTCAATACAGGCAGGGAAAACAGTGGCAAAGAAAGGTTGCTCCCACCTGGCAGGAGCACAAAGAAAATGTTACCAGCGCCAGTGCATCCCCAGAGGAAAGGGGCTGTGTGTGGGGAGCCAGCTGGGCCGCAGGGGCCTTGGGCTCATTTGATATTCAAGCAATTGGGTGAGGAGCACCCAATAATGCCCTGTGAGGATTATAACTGGCATATTTGTGTTCCTCTTGGTGCCCCAAGGAGGGGCAGTGGCACACAAAAGGATGTCTTACAAAGTCACCTTAAGTTTCTAGGGTTAGTTAATCAATGACTCCGAGGCAAGCTTTCCTTTCTTTTAAGCATTTTTAGGATTGAACATGTGTTCGGATGTTTTGGCGTGCACTGACACTTTGTGGTTGGTCCTATGGCTACATTATGTTGTCTGAAACAGTAAAAAAAAGACTCTAATACATAGTCTTTTGAATGAAAATACTTTATTAACATTTTTATTTCCAATAATATTTTAATTATAGTGAATGCATACCAATATTTTTTTATTATTGATTTTTATTAATTTTGACATATTGATATCATTAACATCTGCATGACAACATTATCCACCAATGACATTACAGTGGCAATAATTGAGGTGGCTTAGGCGGGAGGCCAGGAGAATCCAATTCAATAATAAATAAAGTTCACTTTGACGTCTGTACCGTCTTACAATTCCGTGGCATGGTACATTTACCAACAGCAACATGAGTCATAATATCAAAAATGAAAACCTGTCATTATTACACAGATCAAGTCTATCATTGAGTCATATATAGGCAACAAAGTGAAATAACATGGAGAAAGAAAAATAGAACCGAAACTATATGTCGATCTCTATATGTAGGCACAAGCCAACGCGTGCGTATCAATGGAGCCTTTCAATGGGCATCTTGTGTGTACTAAATGGGGAAGGCGGGAGGGGGGGTGGGCCCGTGCTCCCGGCAGCCAAGAAGGCCTATATGTATGCAGAGATATAGGAATGACTCGGCCGCGGGGGCACTGTCGCTCGTGCAGCCGTCGCCAGCTGATTCGTATGTTCCGACACCAGCGCCTTGCGAAGGTCAAGCAACCATGAGTGTATGTTGGGGCCCAGAGGTGCCTTCCACGTCATAGCTATTGTACGTTTGGCGAGGGCCAAGGCTAGGTCCAGGAACTTGTTTAGACCCTTACGAGAAGCAGTGCGCCTCGTAATGCCCAATAAGAAGTGGGCGGGTTGCACCTCTACCGGAACGTTAACTGCCTATGTGAGGACAGTGGCTACCTCAGCCCAGTACCCCTGAATAACCACACAGGATCAAACCATATGTGTGAATGTGGCCCCCAGGTCACGACACCTGGGGCATCTGTCTACTGCTGTTGGGTACATGCGTGCTAGCCGATGATGTGTGAGGTACGTATGGTGCAGGTAATTAAATTGGGTGTACTTCAATCTGGCATTAATCGAGATTATTTTTGGGTGGCTGGTGCATTGTGTCCATTGTTTGTCAGTAATAGTTGTGGCCAACTCAGCGTCCCAGTACGCTCGTAGTGCTGTCAGCGCGGGTGGATCGTCTAGTCTGAAAGAGATGTAGATGGCTGTTTCAGAGTGTCTACCCCGTCCATGCGCCAAGAGGTGTGTGGTGGGGGGGCTCAGTGCAGTCGTTGTCCCATGTTTGGAGGAAACAGCGTGTAAGCAGCACATGTAGCAGGAATGAGCCCTGTGGCACCCCGTAAGCGTCCACTAGCTCCTCAAATGTTTGCAGCTGTGTGTCCGCGAACATGTCCCCCCATGCATCCAAGCCCCTCTCCCGCCAAGACCCAAGCTCCATGCGACCATGACAAGCGAAAGTGCCCGGGAGTATCTCCAACGGTAAGCCAAGGGCATATGGAGTGGTCTGACCCTTAGGCAGCACGTATCTAAGCCAGTTCCGTCTGGCCGACACCATTAGGACGTTGCCACGTTGTTTCTGGGTCGATGTGGTGGTGCCCGGCAACCATTCCAGTAATACCGGTTGGTCCCAGGATATGGCCGCCGTGATCAGCTCAGTGAGATTACTTTTAGCCAGCCACCGCATTGGCCATTGCAGTTGTGCTGCGGCATAGTAGCGCTCATAATTAGGGGCACCAAGGCCACCATCCAACAGCGGCAGGTATAACTTACGGAGAGCCACCCTGGCCCTGGACTTCCCCCATATTAGGGAGACCAAAAAGGATTCCAAGTCCCTAAAGAGTGTCCGTGGCAGGCGGTAAGGGAGTGTGTAGAAGAAGTACACGAGGCGCGGGAGGACCAGCATCTTGGAGATGACCACCCATCCCATGGGGGACAAGGGGAGGCCCAGCCAGAACGGTAGAGTCGACCGAGCTCTGGCAATAGCCTACCCCAGGTTGCCATCAATGATGTCCGTCCCTGAATGGTAGATCTGGACCCCAGGTATTTGAAGGTGTCGAACGCCCATTCCAGAGGCGTGGTCGGTGCAGCTTGCCTCTGGACTGGCGACATAGGCGTCATTGGAAACACCACCGATTTAGACCAGTTGACCCGCAATCCTGAGACCTGCGCATGCTTGTCTAAGAGGTCCATTATCAACTGGAGCAGCTCAGTCCTGCCGCGTAGATAAATTAATGCATCGTCCGTGTACAGTGACACTGTGTGCCACCGGCCCTCAGCATGCAGGCCCCACTCCGTTACCCGTTGACGCAATCTGCATGCCAGTGCTTCCATTGCTAAGGAAAAAGGTATCGGTGATAGGGGGCATCCCTGGTGTGTACCTCGCGCTATCGTAAAGAGCGAGGAAAAGGTGCGCCCGTCTTTACCCTGGCCTGCGGTTTATGGTACAGCAATCTTATCCACCACAGGAAGTTGGGGCCGATGCCAAACCCGGATAACACCGCTGCTAGATAATCCCAGGACAGTGTATCGAACGCCTTCTCAATGTCTAGAGAGGCTATCCAGGGCATCTCCGCTTCCCCCTTCGCCCATTCCAGTAGCGCAAACATACGACGCAAGTTCAAGCCGGTATTTCTCCCCGGTATAAAACCATTCTGGTCCTCATGAACCAGCAGGGGGACAGCCGTGACCAACCGATTCGCTAGTAATTTCCCAAGGATCTTGTAGTCAACGTTCAACATCGACAAGGGGCAGTATGAGGCCATTAGGAGTGGGTCTTGGGCTGGTTTCGGCAGAACTACTAGTGTCGCTTCTCTCAAGGTGAGCGGGAGTTCGCCCTTCTCGAAAGCGTCGGCGTACATACTGGCTAACCGAGGCGTAAAACTCCAATGGCCAGCTGTCTGTTCCCGGCGTTTTACCAGTTGCCAGTTGCCTGATTGCCTCCGTAATCTCATCTACTGCGATGGGATCTTCTAGAGAGTCGTAGTGTGCTGGTGTGATTTGCGGGAGTTGTACTTCCGTTAGGAAGTCCTGTGTAGAGGCTGAGTCGTGAGCGACGGGGGCCGCATACAGCGCTGTTTAGTAGTCGTAAAAGGACTGATTAGTGTCCTCCTGCATGTTCACAAGAGTCCCGGCGAGGTTGTGGATAGCAGTTATAGGAGGTTGGGAAGCGTCGGACTTCAATAGCCATGCTAGCAGTTTGCCCGCTTTGTCCCCCTCCTTGTGTCTGCGAACCAAATTTGACTTATAGTCCAGCACACAGAGGTCGTCCATTGTGCCCTTGTATGCCAGGCGAGCCCGGGCTAAAGAGGAAACGACTCCGTGGTCGTCAGGGATGAGTTGCTCGCATCTCTGAATTTCCGATTAATGAGTCTGGAGCGCATCTGTCAGCGACTTTCGGGCACCATACGTGGTTTTGATGGCATGTCCCTGGAGGACAGCATTAAAGGCATCCCATTCCATCCCCACAGACGAGGCTGTGCCAGCATTTGTCGTGAAGTACGAGTCAATGGAACGCGAGAGGGTGGCACGATATGATGAATCAGCGAGCGCGGTGTTTGGCAGATGCCAGGTCGAGATCCTAGGTCGTCGGGCGCCCCAGGAGAGAGTTAGTTGTAACGGGATATGGTCAGAGAGTGCACGTGTCAAATAGTCTGCCTGCAAGATGCTGTGGAGGGCATTATCTGAGCAGTATATGGTATCTATCCGGGTGTATAAGTCGTGGAGTGTGGAGTAATGCGAGTATGCACATGTCAGAGGATGCTTGCCGCGCCATGCATCGTGGATCTGCATGTTGGAGACCCACTCCTTCATATGTTGCACCAGTTTAATGGACTGAGCCCCAGGAAGGGGGGGAGGGAGCGATCTAGGTTAAGATCCTATACCCCGTTAAAGTCTCCACCCAAGTACATGGGGACCGTGGGATCCACTAATAGGGACGGCGTGAGTATTTGCAGGAATGAGGATTGGCCTGAGTTCGGGGCGTATAGGGAGACCAACGCCAGTGGGGATCCGTTCAGCAGGCCCTTTAAAGTAACAAAACGGCCTTGTGGGTCCACTCTAGAGTGTGTGACCTGCAACGGAGTCCCTGGTGCCACCCAAATAAGCATGCCCCTAGCGTATCCCGAGTATGTGGTGCCCAGGATCGTACCTCTCCAGCGTTTGCGGAGTGAAGCAAGTGTTTGTGCCAAGAGGTGCGTTTCCTGCAACAATGTGAACGTGATTCCGTGACTGCGCAAATACTGGTACACTTTGTGACGTTTAGCACACCCCGCCAAGCCCCTCACGTTCCAGGTCAACACAACATATTCTCCCATCGCCATGTAACCAGTTGCAAGGGGGCCGCCTCGCACAGGGCAAGTAACAAGTGTCTTGGCAATCCCCCGCCCCACCCCTATACCCCCACACCTCACCCACCACTAAAAGTGTAGAAACAACCCTTGCTCCCTGCAATGCATTGATAATTAGAGAGATCGACATTGTAAAACAGATTCCCCAGCGTCCAACCACAGGCCGGTTTGCCAACGGGCAATTGGCCATTCGCACTAAAATGCAATTCAAAGAGACAAAAAAGAACAGAAAACAATTATAAACAATAATGGTGCTATATCAGCTACTTATCACTCGGAGGGGGGCGCACAAGGGCTAGGTGTCGTTGCCGTTGTGCCGCCTCTCATAACTCGGACTGGTGCCATGTTTGTGGGCATACAGCGTATAGCCCGTGCACTAGGAGCCATTGTGAGTTCTTGAGATGTTCAGCCCAGTGCATCTGCAGTCTGCGGGGTGAGGGCCGGTCCGCCCCCTGTCAGTGCCTCAAGCTGTGAGGACGTGAGAGACAATGTTTGATCCATTGCTGCGTCCGAGTCTGAGTCCAGTCTTTGGGAGGATGTGGGGCTACCTATGTGTTCCGCCGTCTTGATGGCTTGTGCACACTCCTGGTCCAGTTGGGCTTTCGTTGGTCGGTGAAGTCGTCCCTTGCCACTCCCCTGCAAGACTCCACCAATTTCCAGGCCTGTTGAGAGTCCGTCTGCACCGCGGGTGGACCGTGTGCTAGGCCCCGCTGATCAATCCATGTCCACGCTTCCTCATGTGTGTTGCAGAATATTGTGCCCTCCTTATGGCAGATGCGGAGGCGCGCCGGGTATTGCAAGGAGTACTGGATGACATGATCCCTCAGGCATTTCTTAACTTCCAAGTAGGAGGATCGGCGGCGTTGCACCGACAAAGTATAGTCCGGGTAAATATGGACCGTAGAGTTGTCAACTTGCCATGGGCCCGAGTGACCTGCAGTATGTGGTCTCGGTCGCGATAATTGAACAGTCTCGCTACCACCTGTCTGGGAAAGGCGCTCGGACATGGGGGGCCCCCCGGCACCCTGTGCGCACGTTCGATAGAGAAGAACTTCGAGATCTTGCCTTGGAGGATGTCCCGCGAGAACCATTCATCCAGGTGGAGTTACATATTGGGGCCCTCCGCTCGTTCAGGAAGACCCACGATGCGCATGTTATTCTGGCGTGAGCGCCCCTCCTGGTCCTCCATGCGAGCTCTCAGGTAATCTACCTACATTTGGAGGGATTGCAGTTGGGTGGCCATCGCGGATACCATGGGGCGCAATGACGCCAGTGTGGATTCGGACTCCTCCACTCTGCCCTTTAGCTTCTTGTGGTCCTCGCAGAGAAATCCCATAGCAGTACTCAGGGAGTCGATCTTCGTGCCTAGGGTAGTTTTGATATCGAGGATTGCCGCCAGCAGCTCATCGAATCTGTGAGAGTGGTTGTTGTGGTCTATTAGAACAGAGGGCTCCGGCGGGCCGCATTCTACGCGCGTGGAGGCGCCGTCTCCACCTCCGGGGGATGCGCCTGGGGCTTCTCCGTTCTAGGTTTACCCATTGTGGCGTCAGCAGGAGGCGGGGGGTCCAGGGAGGAGGGCCCACAATGATAGAGTTTGTCTGGGCACGCAACTAAGCGGCGAGTCCGTATGCCTCCAACTGTACTTCTGTAGTCGCCGGGACACTATACAGGTCCGCGCGGGAGTGGTGCACCCCCGTCTGCTCCCATGAAGGTGAGTAGGTGCAGCGGCAGAGTGTCGCAATGAACAAGGTTGCGAGTGCGCTCGTGATGCTGGAGGCTCGTCAGGAGTTCAATTCCCCAGTCAGCGCTTGGGGCAGGCCCAAGGCTACGAGGTGTTATGAATCAGCCGGCGTGCAAGTCCGATACCCCAACAGCATTCCACTTCTGTCACCGGGGGACCCAAATTTGTCCGAGATCCAAGCCGTACCAACACCACTGATATCTTCAAGTGGGTGGGCGAGTGGACAGTTTCTAGTGGCTGAAGGGACCAAGGAAGCAAGGAAGGAGCACGTGCGTAGTCGCCTTTCGCTGGAGGCCCAGGCTCAGGCCGGTCGGCATTGTACAAAGGGGGAGGGAACGGACTAAGGGGACTAAGTCGAGGTGTATACTCTGTCCTCATTATCACAGCGGGGGGTCCCCCAATGCCCCTCCACTCGTGCACCGCTTCAGCGGTTCCTCCGCCTCAGGGCCGTTCAATAAGGTCGCAGGTCGCACAGCCCAGCGTACCTGCGAGGTTGCAGTGTTCTGATGTAGGCAGTGCTCCACTGTAGCAGGATCCCAAGCGCACGTGCGCAGCTGCAATACGCCGAGGGCCCAGGCTCAGGCCGGTCTGCGTGATACAAAGAGAGGGGGGATCGAGGGGGTTGAATAAGGGTCTTCTCTCTGCCCCCGCTGCCACTGCGGAGGATCCAGTGCCCCTTCACGCATATGTCACTGCGGTGGCTCCTCCATCGCAAGGCCGCCAATTAATGGGGTAGATCGTGCGGTCCTTTGCACCCGCGGGACCGCAGCGCTCTGTCGCAGGCAGTGCTCCTCAATGGCAGGGTCTGTGGTGTCCACGCCTGGGTCGTCAGCGGGACTGGAGTAGGGCCGGGAGTTGTCGCTGCCGCCAGTCAACAGCGCAGGTCGCGGCGTGTGGGTAGATTATGCGGGCGTCGGCCGGCTCTGAGTCGCCTCACCTTCAGCCGGAGTCCCGGGCCCCGCGCCTCCGCACCCGTGCACTCGGTAATTGGGACATCAGCCGCCTCGCAGATAGCCCAGCAGCATCGGTATGTGTGGGGAGTGTTTCGAAGAAATCTCCACCGCCGAAGTTGCAGGGCTTGCTAGGTCACGGCACTGGGAAATCAGGATGTCCTGGCGGGCACAGAGCGGAGCTTAACACAGTGCGACTGCTCTCACCGCCATCTTGGCCACGCCCCGTGAATGCATACCAATATGACAATTGATTCTGTTGGTTTTTAATGTTGAATACAATATGTGATTATTGTATTTATTAATATGCTGACCCATATACAAAGCAAACACAAGGAGATGATGGACGGAGTGCTGAAACTTTTCAAACACTCACCCCCAGTCACAGATCTGGGTTGAATCCATCATCGTTCTTTAGCTCACTTCGCCACCTCAGTTCAGACCCAGCTATATGCAAATCAGTCTTGACCCTGTGCCTCATGGGAACAGCCCAGCCCGAACTGCCAAGCCAGGTCTTCCCTGAACCGGAAACAAGCATCCTGGGACCGGTTTCAGGGTAACACCCCTCATCAGCCAGACTAGCTTGAATCCAGTTGAAGAAAGTGACCCGATTAGGGCCACCCGGGTCACTCTCGACCTCCTCTAGCCTTCCATTCAATGAAGAGTCGATGACGCAGTAGAGAACACAAGCAAACTAGTTTAGTCACAAAGTACACTGCAGTGGAGTCCAATCTGACCAGCCTCCTATGATGGCTGACGAGGGTCTGACTCTAGCAAACATACAGTTACATTATGTTGGTTGGGGAGCCCACAAAGACCCGCCTACTATGGAAAAATACTGGTAGCTGTCGTAATGCAATGGGGGTACAGAGCACAAGTTTTGATTCCGCAGCCTGGCACAAGCTATCTACTGCCCAAGGTCGTCTGGCTTATCCTCCCTACTAGACAGGTGGGAGAAGGCCTTCATGTAAAAGAAAAGGCATGCGTTAATGAGCAAGATTCAACATTGAAGAAACGAAACTCAGCAAGAGCCATTTCTCGTAAATGACCAAGTAACAGTTTCGATTATAATACAAAATGGCGTCTTCGAGAGCTAAAATGGTGGCACAGATGTCAACATAACTAACATAACGTCTGCACTTTTTGATTACGTATGCGCACAGAGAAAACTAATAATGAATTAGCTACATAAATGCTAACATAGTATCGGCTAAAATGCGAATAATATGGTACTAATGCATTTCAATTCTAACAGACCCTCCTTTTAGCATTTATTATGCTAATACGGACATCTTTATTCATGCTATCAGGTAAGGGTCTTTACAATTCTAAAAATAGAGAAAATATAGAAAAATAACAAGTAATAATATGTCAAATACGGATGTATACTCGTGTATATGCATAGGCAAACATAGGGAAGAAAGGAAAACTATTTATTACCAACACAGGGAGCTTCAGGAACAGAACCTGCAAGAGATGCTGTTGAACCAAAAACTTCCTCATCCAATTGCATAATAGTATCGAGCTCCTGTTGGAGCATGATCTTCGCATTTGTGTCATGAATCGAAATTCTTTTGGGAGACAAATAAGTAGTACAATATGAGCAACATAAGGGAAGACACTGGATCAAGACACAGCAACATATTAACAGGACAATGAAATATATCACCTTTTCTAGAATCCAACCCCAACCACCAAATAATGACCAGCTCCAATTTCCACTCTCCATTCCTCGAACATTTTCTAAAATGTCTAAAATATGTTTAGTGATATTTTGCTCCATATTCGTGACACCGACTACACACTGCTCCCCTATCACTGCACATGCACCACCATTTTTAGCTAAGATAAAGTCAACTGCATCTCTCGTTTGTTCGGAGTATATGCGCATACTTTCCAACTGAGGAGTGATGTCCCGTAAAGCTGCCACTGTAGAATTATATAAAATTTGCAATTTACTCCCAAAATACTCTCTAGCTCATTCACCCCTGGCCATGGCAGTACCACCAAATGTAATAATAGAAGAAAGGATATATCCAAAAGTAATACCATTACTATAATTATTAACTTCCAAATCGGTAACGCCCTCACAAAATTCCTTGGTCAATGTTCTTTTTACTCATCTTATATTTAGTTTACTGTACTTGCAAGGCACCCCAAGAGGTAACACCATTCCTAAGGCCACATCCTCTGTACCATTGTACATATTAGAATACATACCATTTGTTAAAAAATAAAAACCTGGATGTGCATAGAGTGGACCTTGATAATCTAATGGAGCATATCTAGTATTCATCCCCTTCATACTGGGATCATCCTTTCTCCCTAAACGCATTACATTTTTGTACACTACTTCTCCTGAACAATCGAGATACAAATAGGCATCAGTACTATTTATTACAGGGCAACACGCAGGATAAATACCTGCTTCTTGAGTGATAGTCAGATCTTGGTAGTGCCAACTTGTCAGGGTGATATTTCATTTGGCTAGGTACAGATCACCACAATACATGTCGGGCATGCACCCAGGGTACCCTGTCCCCCTCGGCTTTCTAAAATAAGGCAAGGTCCAGGATATCCCAGGCCAAATTCACCTTTTGCTTCTACAAAATGGGGAGGACAAACATATGTATAATTTACCAAAGATAATGGATAAGCGGTCCATAAACTTGTAACAAAATCAGTGGGGTAACAAGCTGTTATCTCCAAAGAATTTCCTGTGTGTATCTAAAAATACATTGCTATGCATTGTTCTTTTACTATGATCAGAGGAAACTGTATGATATAAAACACATGACGAGGTGACTCCAGTAGAACACTCCAATATCCAGAACAGCCCCCCTCCCACCAGGAAAAACAACAATATAACTATAGCCCAAAACATTTTCCTTTTGAGAAACCATTCAAAACTGATCTGCCCCGGTCGCAGGGCAACAAAAAACTGTTCATCGTCGACACCGGGACGACCAAAAAGATACATGTTCACTTATAGAGCTACAAATGAAAACACCAGAGAAAGAGACGTCATATAATGAAACCAACGGTGGAAAGGACACACAAAAAAAGGAAAAAGAAAATGGTGAAAAGATCAGGGTCCGTTACAAGCCTCCCTGGCAGGCTTTTATTGTTCAATCCTCGATGGTGCTATTAAGCACTGTACGGTGGAGCCACACTGTTGCAGCTCATCAGCAAATGTTCATGATCCTCAGGATAGGGCACTCTCCCTCCAAGGAAAAATACCCTCAACTTATCCTGTCCTGTGTCACAGGCAGTGCACCAATTTTCTGATCCCTAATCTAACAGGAAAAAAACAGAAACAAGGGGGCATTCTACTAATCTTATCCACGAAGTCCGTCCCTGCTACACTCACTTCTCTTTTGGTGCACTATCTTTCCGTCGAGGACGCAAATGGTACCTTTCTACTCCAGGCACTGTCTCATCACGGAGAAGGATCTGAAATTCAGGGGGTGTCGGAGAGCAAGGCTCAGGCTCCTGTTGGTCAGGTGAAGAGGAAACCTGAGCAGCCTTAATTTCAGGGAGAACTGCCTCGTTCAGAATCGCCTCACTCTCTTCTTCCGTCTGCGCCCAAGTCAGTCGGGCATCAGAAAAGGGAACAAAACGTGGAACCTTCTCCTTCTCGTGGTCCCCTATCCCCTGCTGTACCCATCGATCATAGGGGAGGGGAAGCGGCACTCGCCGGCAATGCGAAGTATGTATCCAATGCTTCCGGCCATCCACTCTCACCGCTGTCCTTGTCGCGATGAGGACCAGATATGGTGCCTTCCACTGGGGCTCCAAACTGTCTTTTCTCTGAAGGTTTTTCACAAGAACAAAATCCCCAGGCTGTATGGTATGCCCGGGCCCCTCTGGTGCTGGAGGCAAAGCTTCTTGTATCTGTTGGTGAATAGAACGCAAACTTTTAGTGAGATCATATAAATAATCGACTAAAAGAGGATAATCAATCTCAGAATATTTTTTCAGCCTAGGGACGCCCCACACATTTGCAGGACGGCCGAAGACCACTTCATATGGCGATAATCCTGTTCTAGAATGGGCTGTCATTCTGGTGGACAATAGAGCAAGGGGTAATGCATCTGGTCATTGTAGCCCAGTACTTTCCTTAATCTTAGCCAACTTTAGCTTGAGAGTACCATTGTACTTCTCAACTAAACCTGCTGACTGAGGATGGTTTGCTGCATTGAATTTTTGCTTGATGTGCAGACCTTCGCACACCAATTGAATCAATTTGGCGTTGAAGTGGCTTCCATTGTCACTCCAAATCAAACGGGGCAAACCATAGCGCGGGAAGAACTCCTTTATAAGAGCTTTCGGCGTCACCATGGCTGTGTTCTCTTTTGTTGGGTAAGCCTCAATCCATTTACTAAATGCACAAACCACCACTAACACATATTTTAAATTATTAACTCGCTGCATCTCTATGTAATCCATCTGGAGTACCTCGAAAGGGAGAGAAGGTGGTGCAAAATTACCAGAAGGTACCTTTTCCAGGATTGTGCTTCATACAAATCATGCAATGTTTCACCAAGTGCACAGCAACCTTTGAGATATTGTCATTTTGCCACACAGGATCCAGTAACCTACAAATTCCCCTTGCACTAATATGAGCCGGACCATGTGCCATTGTAACTACAGGGAAAACATATGCATCAGGTAGCATCCATCTCTGCTTCTCGCTTTTATCAGTCCAGCACCCATCCTCATCGAAACGCCCAGTACTTTCCTGCCACACTGCCAACTCCTCAACTGTCACCTCAGACTGTATTTCCCTGACACTGTCCAGTGTATTTTCAAACATGGCAACATCTGGTACCCATCTAGCAGGTCTTGCCACAAACATTTTTGTCATTTTTGATCTGGCTGTCTTTTTTGCTGTTTGATCTGCAATGGCATTTCGTTTCCCTACATCATCAGTGATTGCTTTATGGGTACTACACTTCACTATTGCCAATCATTTGGGAAGGGTCAAAGCTGTCAAAAGTCTTTCTGTCAGCGGCCCGTTCTGGATTTTAGTACTATGTGAGGTCAAGAATCCTCTCTCTGCCCAGAGGCGTCTAAAATTATGGGCCACCCCGAAGGCATACTGGCTGTCAGTGTAGATATTGCCAGTCAGTCCTTCACTTAATTCACATGCTCGCAAAAGAGCTATCAACTCCACAGCTTGAGCAGATTGGTAGGGAATGTGTAAGGTCTCAACTACAGTGTGCAGCGTAGTAATAGCATACGCCGCTGTAGTGGTGCCATCTGACAATTTGAAACAAGAACCATCGACATATAGTTCCCCTTGCGGGTCAGATAAGGGAACGTCAGTCAAGTCTACCCGTCACTTCATCTCTTCCTCCGTACGAAACAAACAATCATGGACATCTTGGTCCTTTTCTTCCAAAGGGAGGGGTAGTAACGTGGCTGGGTTCAGAATGGCACATCTTTTGATAGTAATATGGGTGCAAATAAAGTCAACTCATAACCAGTCAGACGAGCACTGGTGAGGTGCTGCCTCTTTGTCTTGTTTAAAAGTACATCCACAGCATGAGGTACCATTACTGTGAGATCATGATTGAGGACGAGCCCTGCCGACTGTCGTATAGAGACCGCCGCAGCCGCTGCAGCTCTTAAACAACTCGGGAGGGCTCTGGCAACAGAGTCAGGCGTAGCAGAAAAATAAGCACACAGCCTCTGCTTACCTCCAAAGGCTTGTGTTAACACTGAAAGTGCACACCCAGCCGCTTCGTGTACATACAACACGAAAGGCTTCTTATAGTCAGGCGTACCAAGCACAGGTGCAGAGCAAAGCACAACTTTTAATTGCTCAAAAGCATGCTGGCATTCATACGTCCAAGGCAAAGGTTCATGCACATCTTTAGTCGTTAGGCGAAGCAAGGGCTGTATTAATAAAGAATAAGCGGGAATCCAGTGTCGACAATACGAGGTGATGCCTATGAAAGCACGCACATCCCTCTGTGTCATAGGGACAGGCATCTTAACAATGGCCTCAACTCATTCAGGTGTTAGCCTCCGACCCTCCTTCGACAGCAGGTGACCTAAATAGGTGACCTGCTGTTAACAATATTGGGATTTAGAAAGGGACACTTTATGCCCTTTGTTTGCCAAATGCTTCAGTAATTTAACCGTAGCCTCCCGACAACCCTCTTCGGTATCGGAGGCTATCAAAATGTCATCCACGTACTGCAATAATACATTACCTGCAGGAAGAGAGAGAGAGTCCAATTGACCTTTCAAAGCTTGACTATAAATACTGGGACTTTCTGTATATCCCTGAGGAGCTCGACAGAATTGGAAACTCCTACCAGCCAAGGCGAAGCCAAAAAGATACCTACTGGCTGGATGAATAGGGATACTAAAAAAAGCATTTTTTAAATCAATCACAGAAAAGAACTTAGCTGTGGAAGGAATCATTGTCAAGAGAACAGTAATATCTGGTACCACCGGGAACTGAGGAACTACAATCTTATTAATTTCCCGGAGGTCAATCACAAAACGATAGACATCAGGATGTGCATCAGGGGAATCCAATGGTGCTTTCTTAAGAATAGGAAGAATGGGGCTATTGCATACATTTGCCACTGTCTCCTCAACCACCCCTGATTTGATCAGGTCCTGTATAATCTGCATCAAAGCCTGTTCCCCAGCTTGTGATATTTTATACTGGGGAATACGAGGGAGCCCAGCATTCTCCTTAACCTGTATGGAAACTGGTGGTATCTGTAACAACCCCACATCCGTATACCCTGTGGCCCACAATGAGGATGGCACATCCTTGAATTCAACAGGAAGCGGGGCATCCTTTGCCAGACACTGTTTTGCACTAACCACATTAGGTCCAATAGTCATATAAACACCATCCGGAGAACAAGAAATTGTAGCATGTAACTTTTTTAATAAATCCAATCCTAATAAATGTTCCCCACAATTCGCCGTTAACAAAAATGGAGAGTCCACAGTAAAAGGACCACTAGTCAAAGCAAGAGGTTTGAAATGGGGCTCACAACCGGTACGCCTGAAAAACCTACCAAAACATTATTACGGCCAGACAGGGCTGCCCGGGGACCAGCGAATGAGAAACATGAGACACAGAGCTGTTCATTGCACCTGTATCCACCAAAAATTTCTGTGCTGAACCATGCAAATCTGCAGTGACATAAGGACCACGCTGATCTACAGGAATTTGGACTGGTCCCTTTCCCTGTCCCTGGCTGTCCTAACCATAGGACATCCCTGCAGCGTCATCCATATCATAATCATCATGATAGTACTGCCTTCCCCGGGGGTCATCAAAATAGTTCTGATCAGAACGATCCCCCGATGATGCATCTACTTGAGCATCATCCGACCAACCTCATAACGGCCCCTTCCTCTCGAACCTCGCCGGCTAGGAACTGCGAGTTTTTGTAATAAATCTGGGCACTCACTTCTCCAGTGTCCCTCCTTTTTACAATACACACACTGATTCGGCCCTAGGGGTGCACCACCTCTACCAGCACCCCGTGACCTTTGAGCCGGACCAGTGTCCCGTCCCCTTCCGGACCCTCTTGCAACTTGCTGTAGCAACACCCTCGTTTTCAAATCCTTACATTTCTTTTCCACCTTATCCTTTTCCTCATTTTCTCGATGCTCATAGTATTGAGCCATACTCAATATCACCGAAGGGGAGGAGGTAGTCCAAGTGCTCTCTGAAGCCTGCAACCGGGCTGCAATCTCCGGAAGCAAGTTTGTGACAAACCTATTAACAAACAAACGAACACCACCTTCAACTGACAAATCCTGCCCACTAAAATACAGGAAAACCCCTTCAAACCTAGTAAAAAAATCAGACACACTCTCCTCTTTCTTCTGACGACAAGCCATCAGCTTATCCCAATCCACTCGCCTTGGTGGGATAAGAGAATGCATATATGTGATGATACGACTCGGCAAAGCCAGGATCTCAGCTCTAGGTTTCTCACTGGGCTTTCGCTCCTTATCCCATGCCTTAATCTCATCCCAAGAGCCACCCAATTCCACCCTGTGATCCTGCTTATGCACCTGCCTCCATATGTCCACCGGCACCAACAGCCCAAAAAACATCTCTATATCTGCAAGGGTCATAACTGACGAAGAGGCAGCCTCTGTCAACCCTTTATAATACACAGTAGGGTTTTTCCTTGGATCCGGTAACTGACTTTTAAGAGCTAATACCTCACTTCTTTTCCACGGGGTATAAACCCACTGTTCCTGAAAATGAGCCGCCACCCTCTGTTGGACCACCTCATTTCTTTGGTTCCGCTGCTCTGGAATCTCGGGATGAAAAATAGGGTGTACCTCCCTCATCGGAAATTGGGACACACTAGTCGGAGACCGATGATGTAATCTTTCTCGATAACTGAGTAGCGTCCCAACATTGCCAAGAACTTCCACAGGGGCCATACCAGCTGAATATACACGATCTTGAATGTCATAAATAATTTGAGGGGCTGTGCCTCCAATACACTGTTCCCACAAACTAATCAATGTAGCCGACATATGCTGAAGGGCATGCTGCTGTACAAACGGATCAAAATCTTTCATCACACTCCACATATCCTCCACATTATAAATCGGATTCCGGGCCCACTGTGCTGCCTGATTTGCAACCATCCTTTTCTCCTCTTCACCTACATTAGATCGAGTCAATACCTGCTCCATTCGCTCCTGTACTGCCGCCCAATTCCCTCCATCCGACCCTCGCACTGGTGTCTCAACAATTCTCAACACTGCAGATGAAAGACTTGGGGAATACACAAGAGATACAGACATAGGGGACAGTGTCAACAATGACTGTGTGGTAGGAGTAAGAGAAGGAGGAGAAACAAGAGCAGAAATAACAGATGCTGCAGGGGTGCCTGCAGTCACCACACTCGCAGCTTGTAGACCCGGAGGGGAGATCGACAAGTCTGGAGCCGAGGCTGTTGAGCTCACAGGAAAACCTGAAGAGAGCAGAGAAGCAACGGAAGACTGAGACGACGGAACAACAGGATATATTCTCTGCGGGGCATAGGGAGGTGGGGGACGAGTTTCCAACAGATCCTCCACAACAGGATCCTCATCCTCTTTAACCACATAAGACTTATTACATTGTAATTGAAACTTCCTATCAGCACACTCAATACCTTTCTCTGTTTGTTCTTTATCATAAGCTACAGCTTTCTGCACCACTGTCTGCACTGCCTTCTTCCTAGACACCTTCTCGGCCCGTATACGCCTCTGTTTAGCTTCCTTCTGCCATACCTGTGAAGTATCAAACATCGACTCTCTACTTCTTCTAGCAAATAATTTGTCCTGTAAATGATTCAATTTTTGTTCATCAAAAGTACCATCCAGTGGGCACTGAAGCTCAGCATTGTCCCCCGTATATTTGTGCCACAATGTACAAAACATAATAGGGCCAATACCGTGCTTCACATACATCTCAAAATTTGGAGTGCCTTCTGGAGGCGCAGGCTGCCGTTCCTCCAGTTGATGCACAGCAGAGCAACAGCGACACCCGAAGCACCACATTTTACTCCAACAAGTTCATCTTAGCATCAGACACATTCAGTATCCACTCAATCAACACACACACATGCAGTAAAAACACACAAAAACAAAGAGCTCTCAAAAGCAGTCCGTAAACTGCACCAAGACAAGTCAGTCCTCAGACTGCACCAAGACAAGATAGGCTCTAGACCCAGGCCTTTTAAAAACTAAACCAAATTCAACTAGTGACCTGGCGGAACGTTCACAAACGCTCCGTATCACAAGGGCCCACAGACCCACCAAGTTAATCAAGACGGCGCCACTCTTACAAGAGATCCCAATGAACTCACCTGGTGCACACAGGTCAAACAAGATTATTGACCACTAGACGCACAGGGCACAGGGTCAAGACTGAATTGCATATAGCTGTGTCTGAACTGGGGTGGCGAAGTGAGCTAAAGAACGATGATGGGTTCAACCCAGATCTGTGACTGGGGGTGAGTGTCTGAAAAGTTTCAGCGCTCCGTCCATCATCTCTTTGTGTTTGCTTTGTTCTCCCTACATTGGCAGGGCAAGCCCAGACGTGGGTCCCTTGCTCACTTTGCCACTGGATTCAAGCTAGCCTGGCTGATGAGGGCTGTTAGCCCGAAACCGGTCCCAGGATGCTTGTTTCCGGTCCAGGGAAGACATGGCTTGGTAGTTCGGGCTGGACTGGTCCCATGAGGCACAGGGTCAAGACTGATTTGCATATAGCTGTGTCTGAACTGGGGTGGCGAAGTGAGCTAAAGAACGATGATGGATTCAACCCAGATCTGTGACTGGGGGTGAGTGTCTGAAAAGTTTCAGCGCTACGTCCATCATCTCTTTGTTCGCCCTAAGTTGGCAGGGCATGCCCAGACGTGGGTCCCTTGCTCACTTTACCACTGGATTCAAGCTAGCCTGGCTGATGAGGACTGTTAGCCTGAAACCGGTCCCAGGATGCTTGTTTCCGGTTCATTGAAGACATGGCTTGGCAGTTCGGGCTGGACTGTTCCCATGAGGCACAGGGTCAAGACTGATTTGCATATAGCTGTGTCTGAACTGGGGTAGTGAAGTGAGCTAAAGAACGATGATGGATTCAACCCAGATCTGTAACTGGGGGTGAGTGTCTGAAAAGTTTCAGCGCTCCGTCCATCATCTCTTTGTGTTTGCTTTGTTCGCCCTAAGTTGGCAGGACATGCCCAGACGTGGGTCCCTTGCTCACTTTGCCACTGGATTCAAGCTAGCCTGGCTGATGAGGGCTGTTAGCCCGAAACCGGTCCCAGGATGCTTGTTTCCGGTCCAGGGAAGACATGGCTTGGCAGTTCGGGCTGGACTTTTCCCATGAGGCACAGGGTCAAGACTGATTTGCATATAGCTGTGTCTGAACTGGGGTGACGAAGTGAGCTAAAGAACGATAGTGGATTCAACCCAGATCTGTGACTGGGGGTGAGTGTTTGAAAAGTTTCAGCGCTCCGTCCATCATCTCTTTGTGTTGACCCATGTACAAAGACAATAGGCATACCTTTTATATCTTAATGCAGGTGACCCTTTGAAAAAAACAGTAGAACTGCCTTATTTAATATGGTGAAGTTAAATCTGATATTGGCTTGGGAGCATTGCAATTATGGAATTCATAACCCACTAGGGCTGAAATGTGATATAAGGGTTTCAGAAAAGGTATTGTCTTCTACAAGACGTATATATTTATAATTTAATGGGCAGTATGTAGTAGTGTGTGTGTCATAAATGTATTTTTCCTTTTTCAAACAAAAAGCACTGAAGGGACAATAATTTATTGAGTGTTGTTGTGGACCAAGAATGGAGATTGCCAGCCCACACTGCCTCCCCTGGGTAGGCCTTGGACGTCTCTGCATCACTACCATGAGAAAGTCAAGTGCTACAATGGAGTACTTGGTTCCCAGTAAGGAGACAATTGTTGACCTATTTCTTATGAAGAACTCACATCCATCACAACTTAAAACCCAATTTCTTACAGTAAGTATATAAGTATAAGGTATTTGTATATCACAATCCTAGCCAAAAGGCAGCGGATCAATGTACATGGTTAAAGTCAAGCATAAAAAATAACAAGTAATTTGAGAAGAAGCTGGGTTGTGGATGGTTAATGCATTGTGATGCAGTGTTCCCTAAAGAGGCGAGTCTTCAGCTCTTTCCAAAATTGGACCACCATTAGGGTGATCCTGATGGATATGGGGATGTTGTTCCAGATCCTGGGTAAATAGGTGAAAAGGCCTCCTGTCTTTTTTTTTGCTTTTTCACACTTCTGAGTCTGCACTCTGATGGTGTCCTTGCTGTGGTTGTACCAAGAAATACCATAGCTGGTGAGCTTGTCTGCAAGATAAGCAGGATGGCTTTGTTAATGATTCAGCTGGTTTTGAAGATGGTAAGGGCCAACAAGGGGTACCCATGGGTTTCCATCAGCATGGGGGTGATGTGACCATATTTCTTCAGACCCTGAATAAGGTGTGTTGCAGTATGTAGGATTTCCTTGAGAGATGGCAGTATTGAGCCTGGAAGACCACAGAATAGGGCATTACCTCCATCCTGGTGAGATGGTACACAGGCTTGAACAGCAATTCTGAAGCCACTTTCTGGAAGAACCAGTTTGACTTTCTTTAGAAGAGAGAGGTGGTACCAGGTCATCTTCCATTTTTTTAGAATGTGTTCCTTACAGGTGATGTTGGTACCTTTGTATGTGTCACACCTGTGCACACTTGTACCAGATTGTGATCAGCAAGGAAGTTTTTCAGAGTTGTGACGTATATGTATTCCTCATCATTCCAGATTAGGTTGAAGCCTCCTAGAAAGATAGGGTTTGGGTATATTAGGGAGTGTACTATAATTGCTTTCATTATTTGTTCGATGAAACAGATGTTGTCCCCAGGTGGGTATTAGTTGAGATGTGCCTACTGTGTGAATTTCAACTCCGATATATTCGCAGGAGGACAGATTTTCTACCGGGAATGGCCTAATGAATATGACAAGAACAGATGAGAAGCTTCAACATATGAAGCACAGAAACGCCAATGCAAATCTTAACAACATAGGAAAAAGGGGGTGGGGGAGTTATCTAAGCAGGAGTCGTGTGCCAGCCCAGGCCTTCGAAATGTATCTCCGGGTGGACAGTGGGTTAACTGTCACATCCATGATAGAGGAAGAAAGTAAAAATTCATGGATCGGATAAAACTACATCATTGTTATTGGTCAGATCATCTTTATATGTTTTAACAGCTTAATTTATCAAACAGCTATCTGATGCAAAAGCCTGGTACTTCCACTATCCCTTATTGAAAAAGAATGTCACCCCAATAGATTTAGGAAAAAGCTGGATGATGTTAGACTGAATAAAGGGACTGTCGGCAAGGGGAAGAAATAACTAGTAAACTCAGTAAATGTATTAGATTGCTGGACCTCACCCAGTATGAGATTGCTCCATTATGAACAACTCTTCTAAAACAGAAATTTACAACCTGTAGATGGTATACCACAGAGATAAAATGGAAAAAAGTGTTTCTAAAAAATTTGAATCTATGGTACAAAAACTCTACAACCTTTCAGCAAAGAATACCAAAATTAAACTGAAGAGGAACTTCAATTATTTGCAAAGGGCAACCAGAAAAAACACACTATTTTACGAATACATTGGCTGCAAATACCAGGCTGCATAAAATATTTAGAACCCTATCTTCACTTGTCAAATCTGAAGCATAAAACAATAGTGTGGCTACTTCATAGGAATTTATGGAATCTTTATTCAATTTTCAAAGGATTGCCATGCTTAAGAGGATGCTCCCACAAAGGTCTGCAATGATCGAGAAGATTGTAGCGATACAATTATAACCATATAAATTAATAGGGGAAGTGGGTTAAAGAATATGCATGAGGCGGTTCAAATGAACTAATGCTGACACTGTTAGGCGGCAATATAGGAACATTGAATATGCATATCTGGAAAAACTTGTTAGCATCATCATAGAATGCCTTTCCAAAAGAAAACCCTGAAATCATGACAATAAAAGATATCTGACAACGGTATAACAATTCAGTGGTACACATCATAAAAAATAATTTCATAATGAAGAAAAAAATATATCAACTAAGCAATCTAGAACATTTAAACAAACAAGATCATCATAGTTAAACCACAATACTGATAAGAATACTGAATGGCAAAAAACAATCTTGAAACAAAAAGATGAAATGATATAGATGAAATACATGACCTATTGAACTTTTGGCGCCTAACTGCAAAATTGTACGATGCTGACAATAACCATAACTTCAATGGATTTGTATTATGATGCAACAATAATTATAAGGATATCAACAAAAAAGTGGTACACTTACATTGAAGGAAAAGATGGTGTCACAAAAGTAAACCAGCTCCGATCCTCTGGGTACCAGGACCAAATGGAATTCCTTATGTATGGATAAAAGCTGATTCAGAGTTTTGTACAAAGCCTCTTTCTGCTTTGCTGAACTGGAAATAATACCGGAGTCCTGTAGCCCAATTCTTCTAGAGGAGTTTCAGAAATGGGTGAACCCTGCAAATGTTTCAACTATTTTTCAGAGAGGTTTTAGAAGAGGAACAGAGACCCTGAATCAGAGGTCTTCAAACTGGGGCGCGCCACCCCTGGGGGCGTTCCAAGGGGGGTGCAAATGCCTCAGTAAGTACTTATGAATGAAGATGGTCTGAAAGAGCGACTTTGTTTATTTTCTGCATTTCCGTCCCTCTTTATTTACATGACAGTTGAAGTGTCGAAAAAAAATAAGGCAGTTGGGACCCTGAGACCCATTAAAAGGACACTTTCCAAAACTCAGCATCCTTACATTACCTCTAAAAAAGAGTTAATTTTTGTCATCTTGATGCCTCAAGTGACTCCCAAAATTAAATCACTTTACACCCCCTCCTTGAACTCTCATGCAGAGATACCTCCAGTTTCCCATTAACAAATCTGGAATGGTTGCTTTTAACAAAAAGTATAGGAACAGTTTTTGTAAAATTAAAAACACATGGGCACCTAAGTCCTCATACACCCTGCAAACTTTGGTCTCTGTTTACATGCAGATGTCCTTTCAGGTGAGTTGAGAGGGAAGAAAGGAGGAGGCCAAAAGGGTTGTATTCAGACGCCTAATCGTCCGGACCCCTAGAGTTGCTGGGCAATGGCCCGGGAGAAAGAGGAAAGGAGTGAAATCCATGGATAGTTTCAAAGAGATGGCCCAAAGGAGGTGGCATTATATGGAATTAAATTTTTTCATTTATAAATGAGGCAACTTCCCCCCTTCCTCAGAGATATGCCCTGAAGAAGGTGTTGAAATATGCGAACTCATTTCTTTTTAAAAGGCCATCACTACCATTAGTGCAGCAGTGGATTGGCACTGGGACAATGGTGTGAGCCTAATAATGGGTGTGGTACTAGCACAAAAGGATAGGAAGCCATATTCCTTATTAGCATTGGGGCCCAGATTTACAAGCAACCGGGGGGTGGGATATTTTCCCCTGCCTGCTTTGGGTCTCGGGCCTAGAAATAATGGCCAGTGGAATGGGCGTAAGAGTAGGCATCATTGGTGTTGCAGGTGCAGTGTCACCAGGACCCAGGGGTGTAAAGGCCCAACTAAACCCCTATTATGGCTGCTTTACTCATTCCTTTCTTGCATTAGGACTCAGTGCACCCTTGCTGTGCCAGTGTTCTTTTCGGCATTGGACCAATGGCCAAAGAGAGGGGATAACTGGAGAAGAGGAGACACCTTAGCCTATGGTTTCAGGGACATGGCAGAAAGGAGAATGGGAGGCGGACTTTAACAAGGGGCAGAGAAGACTTCCTGCTTCGCAAGTGAAGCAAGTGAAGTGGCACTGGTGCCCGGGAGTGTGAAGGGCATACTGCATCACAATTAAGACTGTCTTATACTTTACAATAAGACATGGGAAGAGCATTAGGGATGAGTTTGGCCGCACGTGGGCACTCATTTTTACTGAAAGGGACACACAATCTGTTTCAAGAGTGGAGTGATGGCCAGATGTGGTGGGGAAGGGGTGAAAAGGGCAGAGGAAATAGCCTACTATTTAAGACTGCACCTATTATTAGTGCAGATGGTGCGGTTGCACTGGGTCCCAAGAGCATGAGGACCTCAAGTAATAGGAGTAGTGTTTTTTCGTCTAGTTCAGTTTTTATGTGTTTTATACATCTTTAGTGTTGTGTATGAGCTACTGAAAAAGTGCCCCTGATATGATCTAATAAGCCCCACCCCCTGCACTCAGCCCTAACCCTCCCAATTACCCAAAACTTTCCATAACGTTTTAGAGGGGGGCCCAACTTCAAAATATTTTGGGTAGGGGGAGCTCAGAGCAAAAAAGTTTGAAGACCTCTGACCTGGATAATATTATGATAACTTGCTGGCACAGAGAGCTATTAAAGAGGGCACTGGATTTTATGCCTGCTATTTGGATTATAGTATGTCCTTTCATTGAGTTAATCGAGATCTTCTCTGGTCAAAACTTAAAATGCGGCAAGTTCCTATTGCACTTTTGAAGACAATTCAGCTCCTATATACTGAAATTTGGGTGAGGACCAAGCTAAGCAATGGAATAAGAGTCAGCAAAAACATACGATCGCTCGAGGCCCTTCATGGGTATAACAACAAAAACAACTTGCTGTTAATGTCAACAAAGCTAAAATACTAGCTATTGGTAAAATAAACAAAAAGTATAGCTAGAGCATGGGGGAACAAATGATTGAACAAAAGACATTGTACCAATACATGGGAGTGTATCAATACAACATAGTCACACATGAAATCATGTTAAAGCAGTTAGAAATAAAGCCATATATATACAATATCATCTCAGGAGACCGTACCTCTGGCTGCTTAGTTTAATGGGCAATTCAGTTATTCAATTTGTTGGCAAAGTTCAATCCAGCAATAACAATGGGGTAATTACCTTTTTTTTTTTTTTGTCCTCATTCACCTCAGAAACCAATGTCCATTCTTTCCGCCCTCATATCGAGAGAGATACCAACCATTGACGTGCATACCACAATGAACATTATCCTTCCTGCGGCTGTCTCTCTCTCACGGTGTGAACTTACACCGGCAACTGCTTTAATATTTGGAATGAGGGGAAGGCCCTATAGCAGTCCAGAGGATTTGCCGGTGTAATCATTGGACAGAATTGCGGTCTCATATCAAGATTACCCCCCGAATTTTACACCAACCCTTCTGGGCTCTCCATCCGTACTAACAACAAATTCCAGAAGGCTTTCTTCTTAGACTTTTTTCCTAACAAGTCCATCTTGGACATATATACCAGGGACTCCAACCATTCAGAGTGCTGTGGCGGTATACTACTCACCCACTTACGACAAATTTCTCTTCTGGCAAGTAGTATTGCATAAAACAGTAAATCTCTAAGGGCTCCCATAAGGCCATCCACCACTCCAAAGATAACCAGTGAAAGGCTTACCTTCATTTGCCGACCCAAAATATCTGACATAGATGTTTCCACTTTGTCCCAAAACACTCTGATTGCTGGACATTGATAGAACATATGAACGTCTGTTGCTTTTTCCAGACCACATTTAGCACAGCTGGTTCGGCTTCCTTTTCCCATCTTTGATAGTTTTTCTGGTGATATATATGGCCTGTGGAGTGAAAAGAGGTGGTTTCTTCTTAAAAAAGCAGGTTTGACAGTGAGGTTAAGTGTGCGCATAGATACTTGCCAAATATTCTGCAGCTGCTCCCTCGGCAAGTAGCTTCCCCACAATTCCTCAGCCAACGTAAACTCTCCATCCATAATGTCCTGAATATACCAGTACCAGAGTGCAACTTCCTTATTCCCTGGTGGTTTTGTTACCAGTTGTTCTTCTAAAATATTGCCTATGCCCAATGTCGATTTCTTGCTTTGCTCCCAGCTTTTTAGTTGTAGAAATTTAAACTTTGAGAGGGTACCCTTCATCAGCCCGTTTAGATCTTGCCAGGGTAACAGATTTCCCTCTCGGGTCAGGTCTCCCCAGATCTTTAGGTCAGCATTTTTGATGGGTACCGCCAGTTTGTTGTTGAGGCACTCTGGAGTCCCTGGCGAATCCCAGATCGGGGCAAAATGGGAGTAGTAGCCCAGTTTGGAGAGACGTCTAATGTGATACCACATTTTTGCTATCGACTGTAATACCTTCAGTTGGATTTTTAAAAAAAGATTTTGGGTCTCCGAATTTAAAGAGAAAGCCGTCTGATCTGCTTTACATTCTTTTAACATTGCTGAGAACATTAAGCCTATTATAGATCTATCTGGTGTCTTTACAAGCATTCTAGAATTTTTTAGTTGGAAAGCCCATGCATAGTATTGTATATCTGGTAAGGATAATCCTCCCTTCTCCCTCTTCCTCCGTAGTTTTTTCCAGAAGATCCTAATCCCCTTGTAAGCCCAAATAAACGAGTTTATTGCCTGTTGGATTTTTTGTATGGTAACTTTATCAAAATGCAATGGTATGGAATTAAATATGAAAGTGATCTTTGGCAGTATAGTCATTTTGACCAAGCTCACTCTCCCCAGAATTGTTAGCGGGAGGTGTGCCCAACCCTTCATTAGTTGGACAATCTCTTTAAACACTCTCCTCAAGTTAGTTTCTGCAATTGTGTTTTTGTCTTGTACTATTTTTAAACCAAGATATCGCATTTCCCTTTTGATCAGCGGATTATTGCTTGTTTGATTCCATACCATTACTTCTGATTTATGTTCATTCACTGAATACCCCGACACCTCTCCGAATTCTAATGCTATACGTAAGATGGTGGGCAAGGCAGCGTCCAGATCAGATGAATATACCATAAGGTCGTCTGCATTCAGCGCAACCTTCCTGACCTAGTCTCCCTGATAGAAGGGGGGAATGTCGATTGTATTTCTAAGTCTAAAAGCCAAGGGCTCCATATAAAAGTTAAACAAAAGAGGGGAGAGAGGGCAGCCCTGTCTTGTACTCCTGAGTATTTTAAATGGTGAGGATAACTTCCCATTCACCAAGACCCTTGCTACAGGTTCCTGGTATATTAGCTGTATGGCTCTACAGAATTTATCCCCTAGATTGTATCTTTTCAATAATGAAAATAGGTAAGACCACCTCACCTTATCAAATGCTTTAGAGGCATCCAATGTGGTTATTGCTAGAGGGGTGTCAAAAGTTGTTGCAAAATCAATAGCCACGATTAGCTCATAGGTGAGCTCGTGCAGACACCTCCCTTTCACAAAGCCTCTCTGATCCTTGTTAATTGTATGACCCACAATCTTAGCTAGTCTGCTAGCTAAAATTTTGGCAAAAATTTTATAATCTGAGTTCAGGAGAGAGATCGGTCTGTATGACTCACATACTGCCGGATCTTTACCCGATTTCAGAATAAGAGTAACTGTGGCCTCATTCCATGATTTTGGTATCTGAACTCCATGATCTAATATCTCACCCACCACTGATGTCAAAAGAGGGGATAACACCTCTGCCAAGATTTTATACAGCTCCATTGGAATGCCATCAGGCCCGGCCGCTTTGCCCCCTTTACTAGACTGAATAGCCCTAATCACTTCCTCATGAGTGATCCCTTGATTTAAGATTTTTTGCTGATTAGCGTCTATAGATTGAATAGATTCAGCTAACCAGCCTTCAATCTCTGCGTCTACCGGATTCTTCTCCTCCTCCATATATAAGGTTCGGAAGAACTCCGTAAAGGCCTCTTTGATCTCAGTCTCACTATTCAGAGTATTCCCGGACTGATCCTCCTTGATCTCCTTAATCCGATTTCTATTCAGATCTGTCTTAACCTTCCAGGCTAGGAGTTTTCCTGCCCCCTCTCCATACTCAAAATGCGCTAACTTACTGGCGTCCCACCTCTTTCTAATCCTTGTATGGAGGATCTCTGATAATTGGTTCTTCAATAGAAGCTGTTTCTTTTCTAATTCTTCTTTACTCCCCTTTAATTCCGATCTTTTTATCTCCATATCTATTCGCGCCATTTCATCCTCTAGCCAAGAGATTTCACTCTTATACAGCTTATTCCTATGGCAGGTTACACTCGTGATATTACCTCTAATAAATTGTTTTAGGGTATCCCAAACTATTTCATTTGTAGCTGAGCCACTGTTGATCTCAATAAATTCTCTAACCTCTTCCTTCAGGTTATCCATTACCTCGCTATCTGGCAGTATAGTGCGGTCTAGAGTCCACCTTCTTTCTTCACACCCAATGCCGTTTTTAAGTGTTAACATAACTGCCGAGTGGTCTGAGAGGTGGGCCGGCTTATATTCAATATCCAAGATGTCCTCTCTAAGACTCCAATCTACTAAGAAGTAATCTCTTCTAGATCTACTCCCGTATTTCTTATTATGAAAGGATGTGCCCTGTAGATTTCCTGCTCTTTCTCTTCAGAGATCACACAGAGTGTGCTGAGTCATCATGGCCTTTAGGAGTGCTCGTGAGTTAGGCGTCGGTATTGCTCTGGTTCTACTTGATTTATCTAATTTCAGATCTAATACAATATTGAAATCTCCTGCCATAATTATTGGACCAGAAAATTCTAAGAGATTTGCAAACAGATTTTTTAGTGGTTCACAGTCGTCGTGGTTTGGACCATAGTAGCCTACCAACGTTAATGACCTATCCTCTACTTTGGTGTCGACTATAATCCACCTACCCCCTTTATCCACCCTCGTCTGTGACACCCATATTTTTGCTTGCTTTTTCACTATTATGGCAACACCTCTTACATTCCCACTCTGGTCCGTACATAGAACTTGTTGTACCCATCTTTGTTTTTCAAAAAGATCGACACATTCCTTTTTTAATAAATGCGTCTCCTGTAGGATCAAAATTTGAGCAGGAGAATCTCTAAGATATTGTAATAGCCTATCCCTACGCCCCTTCACCCGTAGCCCGTTAACATTCCAAGTTAGGATCTGAATGGACATTTCTTTATTATGCTAGGTTTACTTAATTTTTCTGAGGTATTTGAGGATTTTTTTTTATTTTTTCCCATATGCTCCCCACCCCGTGACACCCTTCCACCTTCCCCCCCCCCCAACCCACTCTGGAGAACCCACCCCTGCTTCTTCTTCTTGGACCAGATGTTAGTCCAAATTATTTCTTTGCTCCGCTAGCTCCCAGCCCCACAAAGAGATAACTATATGGTTCTGTGTGTATGTGTAGTGTAGTGAATACCAAGTCATACCAACTCATTACCTTACAACATCTACCTCCTCAACTACCCCCTCCACCTCCCTTGATGTTTTCTAACAACTCATCTGCTTCCCTTGTGCTTCTTATCATATGCATTTTATTGTTATGCATTATTCGTAGCGATGCGGGGAATTTAAGTTGTACAGTTGCCCCTGTTTTTTTAAAGCCATCCATACGTTTGCCCAACTCTCACTGTCTGTCTAAGGTGGCTCGCGATAGGTCTGATCTGATTTCAAATGAGAAATCAGGGCCTTTCAAGGATTTTAGTTTTAGTGCAGACACGAGAATTTTTTCTTTTAATGCATATGTCTGAAAGTTAATGAGAATTCTTCTTGGCTTCACTCTACCCGCGTTTTTCCTGAAGGGGTCTCTATGTATTCTTTGTATGTCCTTTGCAATGTCCGCCTCACTCTCATCTACCTGAACTGAAGCTTTTATGAGAGCTACCACATAGGATTTTAAATCATCCCTCTCTTTTCCTTCGGGTATATTCAGAATCCTCAGATTATTCCTTCTGGAGTTATTTTCTAACTGCTCCAATTTTTCTTGAAGACCCTGCTCATCCCTACGCAGTGCCTGGAGCTCCGTTTTACAACATGTAAGGTCTTTTTTTAACTCCTCCACTGTATTCTCAAGTATTTATGTCCTCTCAGATAGAGTGTCCAACTTCTTTTCTAATGTCTCGCAGAAGCCGCGTATTTCGCGCTGATTTGCCTCTGATACTGCGAATCCATTCCTAATGTCCGCAGTGAGCGATCCCATCATCACCTCCAGAGAGCTAACCGATGATTCCACCGGATTCCTACTATCAGGGGCTTTTGTGCTTATAACTGGTATATGCCCTCCATGGTCTTCGTGCTCTCTATCTTGAGTGCTATCGCCATTGTGGTTCTTTCCTCTGTCTAAGGTGACGGCTTTAGTACTTTCTTGGGATCCACCCTGACCAGGCTGCTCACCACTCTCCATAACTGTGGCTATAGTGGTTATAGTGGCTATAGTACCTTGACTGACTCTAGAGCTGTCTACCCCAGCTTGTGGTGGTCTTTTTAATGTAAGTACTGATGGCTGTACTTTAAAAAAAGATCGCAGAGAGGGTGTAATCCTTAGTTTAGAGTCAGGGATCTCCTCCTTTTTCTTTTGCTTTTTTCCTTTTTTTTTCACTTCCCGCCTAGGTTTCTCTCTGGGCAGACCCTTATGGAAACCTGAAGAAGAAGTTAGTCCAGACGGGTCACCCAGTTCAAATGGGAGTCTGTGTCTCCACAATACCTACAGCGTCTACCCCCTTTTCAGCGTGGGCACCAGTTAATGCCTGCCCTCCTACTCTGCCAGAAGTGACCCCCGCAGTAGCCCCCTTACCTATTAGGTCCTGGCTTTCTCCGTTGCTAATGGCGGCGGCTGGCTGCTCTTCCTCAACCGGGGTTGTAGACACCAAACCTCCAGTATGTGTGGCTGCAGCGTATGTGCTGACGCTGCCACCACTCGCACGGAGGAAGCCTCGCGCTGCTGCCCTGCGGCTCTTCCTGAGCTCCAGGGTGGCCCTAACCCAACGCGGACTGATGTCCGATTCTGGACGGCAGGATAATGAGCCTGGGGCCGGCAACACCAAGAAATCAAGAGCGGTAAGACACATCAGGGCATCAGAGCTTTAAAATGACTTAAGCGGCATTAGGAGGTGGTGGGATTGCGGTATTCACAAGCGCTGCGGCTGGGAGTCTCCGGAGCTCTGCGACCTGCGTGCTACGCGGCCGCCATGTTCTCCCCCCTTAGGACCACTGTCTGGGGTAATTACCTTTTGTAACAGACTAAGTGAAGGCCTGGAGAAAGTTGTGAGCTCTGCATTAAGATGTATTTTCGGGTTACCATCTTCAACACCAGTAGGCCAGAGTTTGTGCCAGTAAACATCTCCTATGCACTGTCAGCAATCTATAAATTAGTGTTACAGACTGTGCAGTTCTGAAGAGAATTTCCTTAACCCCTTAACTGCTGGGCCTTTCCCCCCCCTTCCAGTGCTGAGCCCTTTTTGGCTAGTTGGGGTAATTTCTGCTTAGGGCTCTATAACATTTTTTCCACAAAAGGTATTCATGCCAAATATTCAGCCTTTTTTTCTAACATCCTATTTTCTAAATGAATCTAGGGTTTGTGGATTCCCCTGGAACGAACTGAGAAAATGGGCAAAATATAGGTACATTTTGAGTTTTTGTGGAAAAAAAGGGAAAAAGTGCTCAGGATAAAAGTTTTTTTCCCTAAAAATGGCATCAACAAATGGTTTGCTGAGCTAAAGTCACCATCTTCCTTGCTAGATTAGCCATCACCCCTCTACTTTAGATCCCACCTCCTGTTCCAAATTCAGTTCATATAGGCATTCCTTTTGAGGTGACCCTGAGGACTTTTTTTTTATTTTTACCCCTCCGCTCCCCACCCGTGGACCATCACCAGCCCCACTACCCATCCCTTCCTCACCCTAGGGAACCCTACCTGTCTTAGTAGGCATAATTATGCCTTGTGGGCTGCCTACTGTGGGGATATTAAATAAACAAAAATTTCAATCAGCGACTTTGCAGCGCTACGAGACATCTGAGTTCCATTTGTCCAATCTACCGACGCAACATTCTGCAGTCATCTGCTTATTATTTAGTAACTTCCTTTTTCTTTTTTATTGACTCCAATGGTGGATCAACATCCTCAACAGCGTGGTAATTAAACATTTTATTGTCCCACATTATGCGCAGCATCGCAGGGAATTTTAATTGCACCTTGGCCCCCAGCTTCCACAGATCCTCCATTCTGGTACCTAATTCCCATTGCCTCTGTTCTGTAACTTTGCATATATCCGATCTTATTGTAACAGAGAACCCCTTAACAGGATATGGTCCATCTTTTAGAGCCCGGCTAAGTATTGCCTCCTTAACAGTATACAAGAGGAAATTCACCTAGGTTTAGTCCTCTGAGGATTACGCCGAAAAGGCTCCATATGCGCTCTTTGAATCTCTTGTTCGAGATCAATATCCTTGTTATCCTTTAGGGTTGTATTCCTCAATATACTGAATATGAAGGCCTTCATATCCGTACCTTCCTCTGCCTCTGGAATATTTAGGAATCTTAAATTAATCCTTCGGGAATGATTTTCCAACCTCTCAGAGTCATCTCTTAACATTTGGTTCTGTTTAATCAACTTAGAAATCTCTGTGGCATTTTTTGCAACATCTTGTTTTGTTGAACCTACTTCATCTTCCAAAGCTTTGGTGCGGGAGGCGACCTCATCCAATTTCTGTGCCAACTCAGAGCATGTAGCTTGTATACTGACCTGATTAGCCACGGAGACTGCGAAGCGACTCTTGATTTCATTCTTTAACCCCAGTAAGATATCTGTCAGTGTGTCTTCAACATATCCCGGGGGCCTCCCTCCGCTTTCACCATTTTTGTCGCTCCTTATATGGAGATCTTCTGCCTCCTCCGGTGGTTCTGTTACTGCCAATGCTTCAAACCTATTACTAATAGGGACAGTAACAGTGTTCATTAGGACTCTTCCAGGACTAATTTTGCCCACATTCCTCGATGTTAGAGAGGGAACTCCGGTCATGCTTTTCTCAATAGCATTCATACCGATATTAGGTGCCTCCATTCTAACACTCTTGGCTAAGGTTACTTCTTCAGGACTCACCCCTCTCTGCAAGCTGGGCAAAATGCGGAAAAAGGATTTAAGTGAAAGTGTAATTTTAATTGGTTGAGATGTTAGCTTCTTACCTCTTCCCCTGTGTTTTTAAATGGGGATTTACCGGTTTTCCTATTCTGCGAACCACTGGTCGCCCCCCCCTACACCCCTAACATGATGACCCAGCTTTCCTTTGCTTACTTCTTTCACTTCCTGTTCAACACTCAGAGGGGTCACAGAGGGGAAGACAGGTACCTGTCCCACCTTACCACCCCGATATTCCTTGTCTGCAATGTATATCTTGAGGGCCTATCCCCCGCCTTACCGTCCACTGAGGCACCTTTCTCCATAGGCAGGAACTGCAGACTTCTTACCCGCTTTTTCCTGTTAATATTTATCCATTCTTCCCACCTCAGGTCCTCTAATGAAGAAGACTGGCTGCTGCTCTCTGCTTCCAAAGGCTGTAGAGCACTTCGTCTTGCAGCCTGACTTGTGCTGCCTCTGCCGCCAGTGCTTCAAGGGCGGTCTGCACCGTGTCCCGGGGTCTATCCAGACTTGAGGGGCAATTCATCCCAAAACCTGGAGCCCCCCGCTGCCACTGCATCTTACCGGTGAGTATAAAAATGTCGGAGCAGAAAATTAACTGCTCACAGCGCGATTCCCCCAGGGCGCCCGCGGCTGCTTCAGCACGCAGCCACCATGTTCCCGACGCATCTGGTGGCAAGTGAGAGTATGGAATTATTCCGTAGATGTGGATGGGTTCAGAGTTTTTTAATGTCTGATCAAGAGCAATGTTGTAAGGGGGTAGCGATCCTAACAAGAAGGGGTTCTGGGGTGGAAGTTAAATATTCTAGAACAGACAGTTCCGGAAGATGGGTTTTGGCTGGAATGAAATATGCAGACTTTGAATTCATATGTGTTGGGTTCTATGGCTCAAATGAGGATGTTCCACAGTATATTGTAGATTTGGAATTAAACCTTGTTGAGGCTATGGTCCCGCTGATCTTGGGTGGCGATTTGAATATCTTGATGGACCCTATTTTGGATCACTCTAACCGGAGGAATGGCGCCCCGGCACCCAGGACAAGACAAGCCCTGAAAAATATGATGCAAGATCTAGGGTTAGTGAATGCATGGAGATTCTTAAAAGGGCAGTTGAAAGGGTATACCTTCCACAGTAAAAAATATGGACATTACTCTAGATTAGATTATTCTTGGTGGAAAAGGGTTTAGCGACAAATATAAAACGGATTACGCACCTTCCGGCACATATTTCTGACCATTGACAGTACAGGTCCCAGGAACTAAGCCCTATGTAAGATGGACATTAAAGTGTGCTCTCCTCTTAGATGAGGAGGTGGTGCTCGCTTTAAAAAAGGCCACATCTGAGTATTTTTTATCAATACTGGAACAGCCTCCCGTGGAGTAGAATGGGATGCTTTTAAACATATATTCGGGGGGTATTAAAAAAGTCTGGGGTGTTCCAAAGGTAGAGAGGAGAGGGCTGAATTGGCAGGAATAGAAAAAGAAGTTGTTATTCTGAGGCCTCTTTACAAGCATCAAGTGGAGGGAAAGAAACAGAGATGCTGGTAAAACGACTTGAAGAGGCGCAATTAAATTACAAAATTAAATTGGAATCCAAGTGTAAGGCAAGGTGGCAGGCTGCAAGTATGAGGTAGTTGAAGTATGGTGAGAAAGCTGGGGCATTACTGGCTTGGAAGGCCAGGGTAGAAAGAACTAGGAATATGATCAAGGAGCTGATAGGAGCCCAGGGCAAGGAGCTAGACAACTGGGAAGATATGTAGACCCAGTTGGTCTCTCTTTGAATCGCTATATAGGGAAGATACCTTTCCAGAACCCCAAAGACTTAAAGATTGGTTGGGGCAGGTTGGTCTTCCTCTACTTACTAGAGGAGGAAAGGAGTGTATGGAAGCTTTGATTACTCAGGAAGAGATTAGAAGGGCTGTGACTAGAGTCAAGAGCGGGAAGGCAGCCGGCTTGGACGCTATACCCTCTGAGGTTGATAAACTCTTAATAGAGGAAATAGCCCCAGTCTGGGAGACCCTGTTTAATCTGGTGTATAAGGGGAGTCGCGAGTACCTGGGTCATGGAAGGAGGCTACTATAGTCTTGATCCTAAAACCAGCTTAAGACCCTAGGAAGGCGGACTCAGTATCGCCCGATATCCCTGCTTAATGCAGACTACAAGATCTTTGTCAGTATTGTGGCAGAGAGATTGGCTAAACTGGTACCTCAAATCATACATCTCGACCAGAAGGGATTTGTCCCAGGGAGGCATATCCATGAACTCACTCACCAACTGATTGGCAGTATAGACCTTGCTACAGCTCGTTCTACTTGGCTGTGGTCACATTGGATGCAGCGAAGGCTTTCGACTGCGTCTGCTGGGCTTATCTATGGGAAGTTTTAGTGATAATTGGTTTTGGCCCATGTTTTGTCAAACGTTTTGTATGAACACTCTACAGCTAGGATTCTTCTTACTGGTTTCCTTACAAGAAGCTTCCTGATCACCAGGGGCACACGGCAGGGCTGTCCTATTTCTCCATTGTTGTTTGATATCTATATCGAACCACTCGCTCAGCTATTACGGCAAGATGCGCAGGTTATTTCTTTTAGTTCAGGCACTTATAAAAATAAAGTTGCATTGTGTGCGGAAGATCTCGCAATTTATACCTCGGACCCGGTTCTAACTATTCCCAGGGTGGAAGCTCTGGTAAAAGAATTTGGGGTACTATCTGGTTTTCTGGTGAACAACCTGAAGTCTGGGGTAATGTGTTGGAATGCTCCAGGCTGGAGGGGGAGGTACAGAATGAGATTAGATATCTTGGAATAAGTATAATAAAACCATTAGAGGCAATTCCTCAGTATAATTTGGAGAGGGTAGTAAAGGAGGTCGATGCATTATTATCTAGATGGAAGAATCTGCCCCAGACTATATATGGAAGAGTGAATTTAATCAAAATGGTGATACTCCCCAAACTAACGTACCTTTTAATTGTATCCCCTGACATTTCCAAAGTCTGTAATTGATAAACTACAGGGTAAGTTAGTCAGTTTTGTTTGGGCTTCAAAGGGAGCCCGGCTGGCCTGGAAGAAATTGAGGCGTAAGCTGGAAAAGGGTGGACTGGCTCTTCCAGATTTACAGTTATACTGTACGGCTTTCCAGTTTAAAAACTGTAGCGTGCTTCTAGGTAAACCAGGGTCTCTAGTATGGGGAGGCTTGTTGGAGGAGATGGTAAGGGAGTGGGGTCTAAAGGCTTTTTGTATAAGTTTGGGGCGAAGAAGTTTTTTTAAAAAGTCAGGTTGAAGATATTAAAGACAGCACTTATTCTTTGGTTGGGAGTAAGAAAGATTCTTGGCATGGGCTATTTTTCGGATTTCTCCCCAATTTGGGATTTGCCAGGTACGCCAGAGTGTCTCAAAGATGGGTTGAGTCTGCCATTAAGGAGGGTGGGAATTGAAGTCTGGGGGGACCTCCTGACAGTGCAGGGTGTGTTGCCCTGGGAAGTGTTAGTGGCGAATGCGGGTAATTCCCTCTCTAAATTCAAGTACCTTCAGCTGTCGTCTTGGGTGGCAGCCAATGCACAGGAGCTTGGAGGGATGTGGGAATTTGACTCAAAGCTGCAGGATGAGGCCCCCATAAAAAGGAAATTGCCTATTGGTACTGGACTTTACTTGAAGCCGAAGATAGGAAGCTGAAGGCACCATACTTGATATGGGAAGGAGTTATCCAGATGACCGAGCCACAAACAATTTGGCTACTATCCTTAAAATTGCTGTACAGGGTGGTCAAACCCGCCAATCTGAAACGGAATACTTTCTTCACCATTAATAGGCTCTACTGGTCGCCCCAGAAGTTAGCCAAGTTTGTGCAAGAGCCGACACCAAGGTGTTGTAGATGTGGATTGTTAAGAGCCGACGACATACATATGTTTTTTCTCTGCCCAGAACTACAGGTGTATTGGCAGGAAGTTGAGAAAGTCGTCAACTATATCTTTGGGACAAATATAACGTTGAGCTCAACATTGGTATTGATGGGGTTGAAGGACCGCCCCAGTCAGGCCATATCGACAGTCAGGAGGGCCCTTTCGTTTTAACTTAAGCTTCTAGCTAGAAGAGAGATTTGCAAGCGATGGAGGAATCCCCTCCCCCCCAAGGGCCTTGATTGGCTCCAGGCAGTTAGAACTATTTGCAAAATGGACACTGGCGCTGGGGGGGGCTCTCGTAGCAGGATATGGGACGATTTCCAAAGATGGTGTGGATTAGCAATGACTTAGGGAAATGTCCTATGATTACACCTACGTGAAACCAGTAACCAGGAAACTGGTAGGATTGGATCAGCAGGGCCAGAGTTACAATGCAATTGGCCTGAGGTCGGAACAGGTAGTATATTAAGGCCTGGTTTTGCAAATATTGGTGATATGAGGACAAAAAATAAAAAAAAGTCAAAGCTTCAGGCTGACCGTGATGGAGCGTGGGTCAGACACAGTGAGTATTCAGGGCCGGGCAAGTTTTTACCTTCTGTTGTCAGGCCGGCTTGGGAGTTGACAAGGGCAGTTTACGTCAGCATGAGGCCTCAGTCATATCCTGGAGGTCTTGGGGCTCCGGAGCTTTCAGTGGGACAAACCTGAATTTCAGGCCAGGATGCATTTCGACGTCAGCGGCTTGACTCTCGACGACGGGTTGTTCAACTTATGGAGCTTTTTGACAAACATTCTCCAATTGATTTCAAAATTATGGATTTTCTTCCAGAAGGTCCTTTTGGGCTTTTGAAGGGTCCACAGCACCAATCCAAGGTTCCAGAATCTCTGAGTTGCTCCTTGGGAGGTTGGGACTACAAGACCCACAATACACATAGCCAAATCCTGAAAAGTTCACCGAACACTGTCCAGCTGGGTTCTTCTTGGTTGTATACGATGCAGGTGGAGCTCCTTTAACCTGTTGCTTTCAGGGCTTCCACTCCTCAAACATTAAAAGTCAGGCAAAGTCCTTCTTTTGCTGAAGCCCAAAGTGTGCAGCAGGTGCAGTCCTTCAGAGTGCAGTCCTCCTTGTGCAGGCCAGGGGTCCAGCAGGGCAGTCCACCTTCTTCTTGTTTTTTCCAGGTAGGGATCTGAGTTGCTGTGCAGCTCTCCCATATTTATCCAAGCTTCTGGGCTGGCAAGCAGGGTGGCACCCTGACCAATGGGGTGCAGGGTGCCACCCTCAATGATGACCACTTCACCTGAAGTATGGCATATTCTTATCCCAGAAAGCACTTTCCGTAAAATCCCAAATGGAAATAATCTCTCCTAGAGCTTCAGGTCTGGGTAACCCAACCTATAGGTGTGGCTAACTGTCTCTAACACTCCCCCTCCAGCCCCTATGCTAATTCAATTACAGGGGGCTCCAATCTGGCTGGGGGTGCAGGAAGTGGGGGTGGGCCTGGGCCCTATCATATGTGTCTTTCTCTCTTTGAAGACCAGAGTGGCTACCCAGCCCCCTTCCTACATTTTGCTCTGCCACTGCAGATCTCCTCCGACCAGTTATCTCTTTGTTTCCTTTCAGGCCACTTTGCACCTCATTTGAGCAGTTTGTCTCAGTCTGTCAAAGGATGACCAATTAGGAGAAACTGCTCTAGAGCTGGATTCAGGCACATCAGGAAAGCAAGTTCCATACTTCTTTTCTGTCATAGTTATAATACACCTGACCTTGGGAATTTGTTGGACTTATTCTAATTATTATTTAGACATTTTGAAGTATCATTTTAGCTCACTCCTGTCAATAGTTAAACTTTATTAAAAATTAATAAAGCCTTCTCATGTTGGCCAAAGGAGCTAATGCACTATAATGGGGAAAAACTAAATTGGGAGTTTTTTCCTCATCAGGGCTTATAAAACATATTATATGATGTCTCTGCTTATTTAAACATGGCACCCTACCCTTGGGGCACCTAGGATAGACCTTAGGGGTAACTTATATATAAAAATAAGATAGTTTTATACTTTGGAAGTACCTTTAATTCCAAAGTCGAATTTGGATATAGTTTTATTTTAAAAGCATCCTGCAAAGCAGGGCTGGCTTTTAAAATGACAGCTGGGAACACAGCAGTGCTCACTTAAGTGCATTAAATCTACCGGGCCTCTAAACCTACATGTCTTACCATTTTCTAGGGACTTAGAGGTAGGTTGTCAGTACCAATTGTAATTATACCTAATTACTGTGTACCTTTTACACAGAGTGCAGGCCCTGAGTCTGGTTAGCAGAGCCCAGGGCACAATCAGAGTCAGAAAACCAGCATCTAGTAGTCAAAATGGGGGCAAAAAGTGGGGGGACACTGCAAAAGTCCTGGTTTCTCACACCACAATTTCGGTATTTTTCAAAAAGGTAGCCCATTTTCCTATTTTTTGTGCTGTCAAGCTACTTCCAGATTGTGGTGGAAACCTGTGTGAAACCCATTGGTAAACTAGGGAAGCTATAGATTTCTGAAAAGTAGACGAAATTCCAAATTCAGCAAGGGGTCATATGTGTAGATCTCTCAAGGTTTTCTTAAAGAAACGAACTGTTAAAATAACGAAATATTGAAAACGAGTGTCAAAAAGAGGCCATTTGTGACAATATTTTCGTCTGTAACTTTTTGTCACAATGGACAATTTACAAAAGTAATATGCCATTAAGGCCGCTAGACCCTTCTGGTTGCGGCGATATATAGGGTTTATAGTTTTTCCAAGAACCCATGATACCTAGAGCCAACAACTGAGCTGCACCGTACAATGTTTTATCATTTTGTACTGAGTATAGACCAATTCATATAGTGAAATAGGTAGAGTGAAAACTGGGTATTAAGGAAAGAAGTGTATTTCTGAAATGGCCACAATATATGGGGTTTATGAGCAGTGGTCTCTGAATTGTGGTTACTCATACTAGCATAAAATTTAGAGGGTATTTTTCAAAATGTCTTCATTCTCATTCACCGGCTTACTGTTGGAAGGCACAAATGCAGCAAGATTCAACTGGTAATATCAACTATATTACTGTTCTATGCGCTCACATGTCTTCTGATAAGAATGGTGCCTCACTTGTGTGGGAAGGCCTAGTGCTCCCAACAGGAAACGCGCCAAAACACAACATAGACGCATCTCATTTTTCCACTGAAAACTGGTACTTTTTTCCAACATGAGTAGCTGTGGATTATGGACCAAGGCTCAGCTGGCACCTAGGTAAACCCAGGAAACATGTACATTTTTTAAAACTAGACACTAAGGGAATCCAGGGTGGAGTAACTTGCATGGCTCTCACCAGGTTTTTTACCCAGAATCCCTTACAAACCTCAAACTTTGACTAAAAACACATTTTCCTCATATTTCTGTGATGGAAAGTTATTGAATCTGTAGGGAGCCACAAACGTCCTATCAACCCAGCATTCCCCCAAGTCTACCGATAAAAATGGTACCTCACTTCTGTGGGTAGGCCGAGTGCCTGCAATGGGAAACGGCCCAAAACACAACATAGAAGCATCACACTTTTCCACTGAAAACGGACCCTTTTTTACCAACGTGGGTAGCTGTGGATTTTGGACCCTATCTCAGCCGGCACCTAGGGAAACCTAGCAAACCCTGTACATGTTTTAAGAATAGACACCTAGGTAAATCCAGGGTGGGGGCGACGTGAGCGGCTCTCACCAGGTTTTTGACCCAGAATCCCTTGGAAACCTCAAACTTTGACTACAAAAACATATTTTCTTCACATTTCTGTGATGAACTGTTCTGGAATCTGTGGATACCTGCAGACTTCTTTCCACCCAGCATTCCCCCAAGTCTCCTGATGAAAATGGTACCTCACTTGTGTGGGTAGGCCTAGTGCCTGTGACATGAAACAGCCCAAAACGAAACACGGATACATCACATTTTCCCACTCAAATTTATTTTGCAAAGTGGGTAACTGTGGATTTTGGACCCAAACTCACCTGGCACCTAGGGAGACCTACCAAACTTGCACATTTCTGAAAACTAGATACCCGGAGAAATCTACGGTGGGGTGATTTGCGTGGCTCTCCCCAGGTTTGTTTATCCAGAATCCCTTGCAAACCTCAAACTGTGACTAAAAAAACACATTTTCCTCATGTTTCTGTGATGGAAAGTTCTGGAATCTGCGGACAGCTACAAACTTCCTACCACTCACACTTCTCCAGATAAGACTAGTAACCCTCTTGTGTGGGTGGGCCAAGAGACCATGACACAAAAGGCCCTAAAGTGCTACATTGAGTGATAAAGAATTGGGGTAGCTGCTGTATTTGGGGCCATGCTGTGGCGCCACCCAGGCAAACCTACAAACCACAGACATTTTTGAAAACTAGACAACCAGGGGAATACAGGGTGGTGTGCCTTGCATGGATCCCAAAAGGTTTTCTTACCCACAATGCTCTGCAATCCTCAAACTTTGCCTAAAACAACGCATTTTCCTTACATTTCAGTGATTGAAACTTCTGGATTCCGCAGGAATCAGCAAAATTCCTACCACTTGTGCCGATAAAAACACTGCCCCACTTGTGTGGCTGGGCCTAGTGCCCACAACGGAAATTGATCAAACCAAGGTCAATGGGAGTCCCCTGGCAAGGGCTCCCATTGACCTTGGCTTGATCAGTACCCTATTGCTTATCTCTCAACATAGCGATTTAGAGCCATTTGTGTCATTGTCTCTTGGCCCACCCACACAAGTGGGGTACCGTTCTTATCGGGAGATGTGTAGGAACTCATGGTGGTCAGAAACCTGTGGCTCCCTGCATATTCCAGAACTTTCCATCACAGAAATGTGATGAAAATGTGTGTTTCTTACTAAAGTTTTATGTTTGCAAGGGCTTCAGGGTGAAATTACCTTGTGAGAGCCACGAAAGTCACACACCCCTTGACTCCCCTGGTTGTCTAGTTTAAAAAAATAGCAGGTTTGCCTAGGTGCCGGTTGAGCTGGGCCCAAAATCCACTGCTACCCAGATTGCAAAAATAAAGCAGTTTTTTCCTAAATAAATTTGATGTGTTTATGTTGTGCTTCTAGCATTTTCCAATTGTGAGTTCTTAGGCCACCCACAAAAATTGGGTTTAGTTTTTATGTGGAGAGACGTGGGAATTCTGGTTGGCTGTCAATTTGTGAATCTCAACAGATTACAGAATTTTCCAACAAAAATGCAAATAAATGAGTAATGTTATCCGTGTATGCACTTTCAAGTCTTGTATGGCATTATTGGAAAGTGAACAGAATCAATGTAAGTTACACCATGCTGGACATCTCTGGGTGTTTATATTGCAAAACAAACTGAGGAGTTCTTAGTAAGGCCTAGATTTACATTTTGGCTGACAAAAAAGACTCTGTCACCCTGGGGGAGGACTTAACATCTGCCATGATGAGACTACTCTGCCCGCCTAATTTCGAAATGACCGCCAAGCTGGTGGTCAATTCAAAAACATTGACAGGAGCCACCATCATGGCGGCAACGCCTTTTTACGTTTGATGCACTGCTCCATCAACATGACGGAGCCATTCATCCATTTTTTTTTTACTTTTCAACAACAAAATCCTAAAGCCGGATTTTCTTTTTGAAAATAAAATGCCCCTCTCACCATGGGTGTTATCTCCCATGCCAGGGAGGGGGGGGCATTAGACAGTTTTCGCTGCCCCTTTCCACCATGGTTTTCCAGGTGGTGACGAACAGTATATCCGCACATCTAAATTAGGTGGGCAGATATAGAGGTCAGCCTCAGATGGCCCTTACTCAGTCGGGGCATGGGAGGGGGGCAACAATGCCAGAAATGGAGTAGTCTTCCCCATGGCTACACCAATGGTCCGTCTGCATATACATCAGGCGACCATTATCTTCATGGTAAGGATACTCCGGTGCCATAGCAACGGAGTATCCTTACCGCTACAAATATAAATCCGGTACTCATTTTTTTAAGTTAATCCACCACTTCCGCTGGTTGGTTTTAGCACCTCCAGACATGCTAGCTTCAAAGCACAAATACTTATCAAAGTATCTGAATATTGAAACCAAGACTACTGAAGCTGAGCTATAAAACCATGTCAAGGCACCAACCACTTTATGGTCCATTCACACGTCATTCACGCAACACACACAATTTCATACCGCCGTCCACGGGCCCAATCCAAGAGATCAGTGCATTCACATCAATTTACCGCCACCATTCACAAACCAAATTCTTACGCAACCAATGCACACAAACATACCATAAACAAACCTCTATAAATCCATGTTCCAGACATGTTGACAGTTGATGGATCCACAGCCTTTACCAATAAACTGTTTGACTTCATTTTTACCACCTGTCAAGTAACAGCCTCCTACCGAATGCATGCCTAGTGAACCTGTACTAATGGCTCCCATGACAGCCACATGAGGTTCAGGAAGACATGCCTTACATACTTATTTAGCGCACTCACTGTGGTAAATCCCATTCCTTCCAGTTTGTGGATGCAAGTTGGGTGTGTCCGAGAATGCTTTCCGAGGCCTACATTCGTTGAACTGGGTGAGCATATCTACCTTTGAAACTAAGGCAGATTTCGCTGGGGAATACTGTCTAAGCTATGTAAAGTAATAAGGCAAACAAATGTCCTGTGGGAGTCATTCACCAGCACGTCTACTTTTGCTTACTGAAAAGGGTATAGAAAACAATATCTTGTACTATGATTATTTTCACATTTTTAGTATAAGGACAATATACATTTCATTGTGTATCGAAATTAGTGCAGACGATGCAGTGCTCAGACAGTGAACAAATATATATATATATATACAACAACATAGAACAAGACACTGCACAGATCCCAAGGTTGCATAGGATTTTATATCAAGCAAACATCAGCGGAGATCCTGCCTGTTCATATATGGCATCTCCTGGAAAATCATAACATGTTTTGAAAGCAACTTAGGGAGGTGATGTCAATGTTTCGACTCGTAGTTAGTCTTCTGGTCTCATCAGAACAAAAGTTGTGTGCCTAAAGTTCCCTAGAAACTGTGGAATCTTGGGACCTTCAATAAGCCATCCTGTAAGCAATACGTGCAAGAATACTTCAAGACAAGCCTACAATGTATATCGGGCCTATTGGTTAGTCGGACAATTCTGATGGAGTCAACAAATTATTCAGAAAGAACTACATCTTTGTATTGTGTGGTAAAAGTGATCAAACATACACATACAACCTTATTCCTAGACAAAGCCAACAATGCAAAACAGGCCGCTCGGTTCCTTAGACGGTCCAGTTGAGGAAAATGGATTACTCTGGAAAAGCACACCTTTGCATTGTGTCATGCGTGACACATATATCCTTTTTTAATAAGATCAATTATGATACAAGTTACTAATTGAGTTTAAAAGCAATAGTGTTAATGAACGAGTCCCACGGGACATTTGTTTGACTCTTACATACATAAGTTCCATCAAAAGCACTTCATAAACTAGTCAAGACTTTACATTTTTTGCCACACAGGGTACTCCATGACAACGTGGCTGTTTTTCCATCCACCATTACGTGCAGTGTGTGACTAAAATGCATGTGTCAATTTGCAAACAGAACATCTACCATGTTCTTTGGCAGATCAAGGTATCGAGCAGGCCATGAGCAAGTCCATGATTTCCTCAAGCAGAGGAACAAAAATCTTGGTTGCTTTCCTAGTGAAGTAGTGGCACATAGAAGGTAGGTATCCATGCACAGCCATTGAAAGGTTTACCTTACGGCAGCTCTACCTCAGTCAATTTCCCAATACTTCACTTTTGTATGGTAAACATAAAGCAAGTAGGAAAACACAGGGCTGGCTGAGTTAGCACTGGGGACAGTAAACACGGCTCTCCTGACTCTTTCTTTGCTTAAAGCAGACTCTACAATGAAGACACGGTCAAGTCTTTTTAGCTGTTTCAGGAATGCGATCTGCAGAGTGTCAATCCTGCAGTCTTGCCATTTCTGCCAGAGCATATGAAGCAGAGGGTGTTGCTTCTGTAGCAGTAAAACTTTCATTGACGGTCAACTGAAAGGCAAAAAGACATGAGTCTTCCCATGGTGGTTTGATAACAAACAACATATGCATTGTGTGTTGCCATCTGTATTAGGTGGGTAAACAGTTTCTTATACCAAGTGCAAGTTTTACAACTCACATTTTATAGCTCAAGAACCTGGTCATTCTTATCCACCCACATGTACTTGTTGTACTCAAGTATACAAGTGGGCTTGTGAACTTCAGCCAGCTGACCCCAAACCTTGATGGGGGAAGTGCACATCACGCCTAACAGAGAACTTGACTGTGAGAAGTTCGATGGAACGCAATGCAATGCTCTGGGCTTTTGGAGCATCCTATAAACAAGGTTCTGTGGTAATCCTTTGTGGCAACAATGAACTGTTCCACATGCCACAGTGCTAGCTTTGTATAGCCGGGTCTGGTGGCTCAGTGGACTAATGCCTCCACTACAGGGGCCTGTGTTTGACCTCATGGTCACAGGTTCAAATCCTGCTGGGTCCACTCAGCCTTTCATCCATCTGGGTCGATAAAATGAGTACCATTGAGTTGGGTCACAAGAAACATCTGTTATTCAGCACCAAGATAACTACAGGTGAGCGTGCGCTTTACAAATGCACTGTATGTTGTATACCACACTGAACAGCTCTACTCCTGTATAGAAGCTGTGCACATAAAGATGATAACCTTTGTGAAGGAGTGGCTGGACAAGCTTCCATGCCATCTTTCCTGTGACTCCTAGCATGAGACAGCATCCTACAGGGTTTAGAGTGTAGTCCTTCCCTGTATGTACACATAAGCAGTAGAGTTCTCACACAGCATATACAACTTGATGCCATAGCGAGCTATTTTGCTAGCAATGTACTGCCTGAACAACAGTCACCCTTTGCACAGGATCAAGGACTCATCAATTGCTATATTTTTTCCAGGAGTAAATCTCTGGAAACCTGGCAGACAAATGTTCCATGACAGGTCGAATTATGAACACCTTGTCATGGTCTGGATGGTCCTGGGGCAAAGCAGCAGAATTGTCATTGAAATGCAGCATGCGCTGCAATAGGAAAAACTATCTCTGATCATGTACGGTGTGAAGATTGGTGTCGCCCAAATCGTGTCAGGAGACCAGTAGGACTGCAAGACTGGTTTGTGCACTATCCCTATTTTGAGCACAAAGCCCAAAAATATCTTCAACTCCTCAAGTGAAGTGGGAGTCCACTGGTGTGCCCTAGAATGAGGCCCTAGAGTGCCTCCATGCTCCCTCAGAAATTGTTTGGCATGCAAACTTGTTTGCTGCACAATTTGCTGAAGGAAGTCAACATAAAAAAATGGACGTCAATTGGCAAACAATTGGCTGTATTGACTTTGCATCCAGTGTTGCCAGTGACCAACGGAATTTGGGATGAACTAAACTGGGGGCTTCCACGAGAGCACTCCGCCTGTGCTTGCCACTGCACGTGCCTGCTTTCTGGTTTGGTCTACTCTGCTACATTCGCTCCACTGCAAAGACTGTGCTTGAGAAAGGACAGCATGACTGCCATCATCATATTCCTCAGAATCGCTGAAAGATGAGTCATAGGATGGAAATCCGCTGGCTGAAAAATCACTTACAGATTCTGCTCCATTTTCCTCTCCCTTAGATGCTGTCTCAGTGTCTGCTGTCTCTGTATCTGATCCTGCCTCGGAGCTGTCCTCCATAACCCGAGTTAGGGCCTGGGCAGCAGTCATTCATTGAGATGCCAACTCCGCTTGCTAGCTAAAACCTTCCTTCTAAAACACTGTCCAATGTAGGAGGCAGAAGTATTGTTCTAAATAAGTCATCAGTGGGTGTTTGTGTGTGTGAGATGTATACAACAGTAAATAAACACAAAATTACTTACCTTGTTCACTGAATATGCAGTTTCTCCAAAGACACAAACACAAGACAAAAAAGACACAGTATTACTTCTCCTTGCCACATACCCATTATCACAGCATACTTTTGTCATGACTTATGCAAAACTTTATTGTTGGGGGAGCTTCTGGGCCTTTGCCATTATAAAACAATTTTCCAGAAGTCACAAATGAACCTTTGATCTCAGGAAGCACACATTCACATAGTAGCCCCTGCAACTTTGTATGCGGGCGTGCTCCTGGTGAGAACACACGGTGCATTCACCAGGGCCACTAGAATCATGTGGCTGGACAGCAGCCAATTATGTGATAGGGTTGACTAAATTATACAACAAGAAAAGGCAAATTATGCTGCATTATGCGATTCTTTTTTAATAGCATTACATCATTAATTTATCATTTCAAAACATGATAACACTGCCTGGGCAAAGATTTCACCTCCACATCATCAGTAACGAAATACAGAGATAAGCAACTGAAAGATGACCAATCAACCTTTGTGCAGGCCCTTCCACTACATGCAAATACATGTTGCCACATTTTTTGTAACTTTTGGAACATTTAAGATTATTTTTCTGATAAAATCTCATACGTTCCTCTTCTAAAATATTGCTACATATGCACAGCGAGCTTTTTTTTTAATACATGTGTGTTTTCCATCGGGGAGGGGCGCAATCGTCCCACCAGGGGAAAAACACATTTATTAAAAAAATTAGACCCTAGGGGGTTGACCCATGTGTTAAGGGGCGACCCCCACTACATTTCTTTTTGTTTGTTTCTGTTTTGGAAATGTGTGTTTACCTCTGGCGGGCCAAAAACACACATTTTCCAAAAACATGGGCCCACTAGTATCAGGAGAGCCGACCCCTGACAATATCACTAATGACCACAAAGGGGTCTGATCATGACCTCAGGGCAGACCACCACCTACAGTTCTGTTATATATTTTTGTAAATGTGCATTTTCCCCGGGTAGGGGGCTGTGATTGCTCCCTCCCCAGGAATAACACACAATCCCCAGCAAATGAGGGCCCATCAGGGGTTGGCCCGTATGACAGCAGGGCCAACTATCTGACAATTACATTTTTTTTGTTTTTAGTTTTTACTTCCCTGGGGAAAATCATTTTTTTTTTTTTAAATAGTGATCGGGGTGGGGTTTGGCCCTTTCATCACGAGGGCTGACCCCCCTCCCCCAAACACTGGATCCGGGGGCCTAGTAGGTTTCCTTACTGTGTATTGCAGCATGACTGCAATCCACAGCCAGGACACAGTTTTGGGAAGGCCTTGTTTGAAAGAAGAGACTCTCCCTTTCCACCGTGGCCTCCCTGAAACCTGAGGTGGCATTCGCCTGCTCCTTGTAGCTGATCCGGTGAGGAATCTGTGATGTCAGCACTTCTTGTGCCGTGCTGACATCACAGATGGGTGGGAGGGGGCCAGGGGCTGACGTGGAAGAGATTCCGCGTCTCCCCTGCCCTTTGTTTTTGAAAAACGCATCCACCAGAGGATCCCTTGTAGCCCTCCCTGGTGACTGCCAATGGCTGAGAGACGCACTGAAGAGGAGTGCAGCTGTCAGCATTTGGCCGACAGCTGCACTAAAAGGGCTGAAACCGCTATATGGAGGGGGAATGAAAGACCTAGATCTGCAAATGGTCTTTCATGGGTTAAGCAAATTGAATAGAATTCTAAATAAAATAGAAATAACAGACAATTGAGAACGCACAGTGGAACATGCACAATTGCTGATAAGACAAAAAGCAACTTATTTTCATTCAGTGAAAATATTATTCATCTATTGATCCTGAAAGGAAAAAGCGTTGACTAAATTTACATCGCCAAGCCGTCAACCCTATCTTCAAACAATCTCAAAGCAAGTGTCAGGAAAATATATGACGTTTCACTTTAATTTACCACTAATTGCTGAAATAAGGTCAAACTGGAAAAACAATAATGTATTTAAACTTAAGAGCTGCAGATTGTGCAGACATAAACTAGAAACAATGCCACATTTAATTTGCAGTTGCCCTGGATTGGTCCAACAAAGAAAATCTCTTTATGCCCCTGCTTCAACCACATGAACATAAGAACTATTGACCAAGCCATGGAAAAATACTTTGAGGGCGAAGATATGCAGATGGTTAGCTGCTTTGTCAAATATCTAGATCAAACTCTCCTCCAGTTCGAAACACAAAGACATGGTCAAATAAGGAAATGATAGAGCTTTCACTGAAAATGTTTTAGAGTTTTTAAAGAATGAATAATTAAGTCCTCTCTTGGTATTAGAATTTTCTCTAATGAATGCAAGACAGCTGTCATCCACTGACTATTTAAAGAAATTGCATTATACAGGTGATCTAACTATTTTCAGACCTATATCTCTTATTGCTTATATGTCAAAACTTTTAGAGAAGACTGTTATATTGCAACTTCTAAATTTCACTGAAGCCAATGGTCTACTGGTTGAGTTTCAAGTCGGGTTCAGAACACGAATGGTAATTGAATCTGTAATTAAATCAGGGGTGGATGATTTCCAAATAATTTTCGATGGCAGAAGGGTCAATGTGTTGATTTTTGTTACATCTTTCCATTGCATTCAACATTATCAACCAGTAAGTTCTCATACAAGTCCTGGCAAGCTGTCTTTTGAAAGTTCCAAGGTAGAAAATGTAACAGCTGCAGAATATTTGAGATCAATCTCATATTGCTCAATATTGAGATAGAGACAGAAAGTGCATTATTTTAATACAGAGATTTATTACAAAGGCATATTCTATATCGATATGGATACTATGTTCTAGAGGATAAAGGCCAGCCAACATGTGTTTTTCCGCTCAATTGACATGCAGGTGGAGCAGCATAATTTAGTACTCCATATATTTATTAATTTAAGGTTTGCATATTTATTTGAATATTAACGTGTACACTGTATTGATCAAAATGTTACTCTGTGGTTGCATTATTTATTGTGAAACCCACATTCATATAATCAAGCTATAACCTATGTATTTGCTCATGTTAACTGTATTTGTTTGACTACCATTTTCTTTCTTATTGTTAGCTTGACCCAAACCTTTTGAAATCTTTTTCTATTAACTGCACTGTGAGTTTCATGATCTTTTTCTGCAGGTGCTTATCAAGAAGCACTTGTTAGCCAGCATAGGCTTTTGTTTACTGTTGCGGACTGTTAGATTGGACATTTTTATTAGAACTTGGGCTTGGATGTGTATTGCGTGGGGATGGGAGAAACCCTCCTGTAGCAGGCAGATCGGACTGTTGCTAACTTTGAGGTCTGTGCAGCTGCTGTTGCAGGGATTCTGCTCAGGAACAGAACTATGCTTGAGGCCATATAACATCAGCATGTAGGGGCTGAGTCACCATAGTACCTCAGTATCTATGAGCCTGAGTCCGGCTAGTTATAGTGCCTCACTCGCCCTCCTAACCTTTCCAGAAAAACAAGTGAGTTGGCACCCCCAAACCCAACCCTCTCGACCCTCTCAGGGATCGCGGTAACTGGACACACACCTTTTGCTCACTCACTCGTACTTTGTCCACAATGAGAAAAACAAGAGACACAAAGGAAGTTTATAATATTTATTTAAACTACTGTGCTCTAAAATGGAGTATTTGCACCACAATTAGAAAACAAATGCATATCACAAATATCATTAGCCTCTTCAACAAACCATAGACCATAAAAAGCCCTGTCATATTATAAGACAGATTAGGCTAACCCCCCCTTTCTACTGAAGTTAAATTATTATATAGTATAGATATCTGGGATTAGTGGCGGACCCTGCACCTTAGCATACATAGGTGGATGTTCTACATCTTAGCAGACGGAGCACTCTTGCTTCAGGACCTTCGCTCAGTGTTCGTTTTTTCAGAACCTTTGTCCTCTGTCTGTCTGTCTGACCACAGAGAATAACAAGGGACATTGTTGTTTAACCTTGTCTAGCGTGTTCAGACTAAATCCCAGGAAAATAATAAAATACGAAAACTTGCAGGTTCTGTGAGAAAATACACTGTGGCACAAAAACAATCATGTCAAATAATAACATGTGCTAACTAAAAGCGGCCTACAACGTGCACAGTTAGGCTAACATAGGGAAAACAGCAATGGGCCATGCAGGAAACACACAACACTGCATGCTTGTTTGATGAACGCTGGGAACCTGGGAAGCCTACCTACTCCCAGAGAACAACGTATCCTGTTTGGACAGTTCAGAGGGAGTTGGTGGGAGGAAGCTTCCAAAACCTTCTACAGCCTGGGACAACCGCCTATGCATAGCTGGAGTGACGACCACATCTTCACACTATAGTAATGACCACCCATGACACTCGACCTGCGCTCGCGCCTGAAGCCTCCTCCTTGAGCCCTCTTCCAACAAAAATGGAGCTCTTTGCACAGGACCTGAGAAGGTAACTCTTCAGCGGGACTAATCTGGTATCTGGATCTGACCCACACTCCATCGCAATCGCCCTGAACTTGTGACTTTCGACCCAGCTAGTGTGACCAGATAACAGTGAGTGCTGCTTCCTTTTTCTTGCAAAAACAACAATTGATGGTCAGAATGCAGAACAATGTCATACATTCACCCCAGTACAGAGATCTGGGCCTAAATCCATCGTTTCTTTGCTCACCATGCCATTCCAGTTTGGACCCAGCCATATGCAAATCAGTCTTGACCCTGTGCCCAATGGGAACAGTCCAGCCCGAACTGCCAGGCCAGGTCCTCCCTGGACTGGAAACAAGCATCCTAGGACCGGTTTCGGGCTTTCAGCCCTCATCAGCCAGGATAGCTTGACTCCAGTGGCATGGAGAGCACGGGACCCACGTCTGGGCATACCCGTCCCACTCGGGGTGACAAATGCAAAAACAACAATTGATGGTCAGAATGCAGAACAATGTCATACATTCACCCCAGTACAGAGATCTGGGCCTAAATCCATCGTTTTTTTGCTCACCATGCCATTCCAGTTTGGACCCAGCCATATGCAAATCAGTCTTGACCCTGCGCCCAATGGGAACAGTCCAGCCCGAACTGCCAGGCCAGGTCCTCCCTGGACTGGAAACAAGCATCCTAGGACCGGTTTCGGGCTTTCAGCCCTCATCAGCCAGGATAGCTTGACTCCAGTGGCATGGAGAGCACGGGACCCACGTCTGGGCATACCCGTCCCACTTGGGGTGACAAATGCAAAAACAACAATTGATGGTCAGAATGCAGAACAATGTCATACATTCACCCCAGTACAGAGATCTGGGCCTAAATCCATAGTTTTTTGCTCACCATGCCATTCCAGTTTGGACCCAGCCATATGCAAATCAGTCTTGACCCTGCGCCCAATGAGAACAGTCCAGCCCGAACTGCCAGGCCAGGTCCTCCCTGGACTGGAAACAAGCATCCTAGGACCGGTTTCGGGCTTTCAGCCCTCATCAGCCAAACTGGGGTGGCGTAGTGGGCAAAAGAACGATGGATTTAACCCAGATCTTTTGACTGGGGGAGAATGTTTGCATTGTCAGCATTCCTTCCATCATTTGTTTGCTTTAACACTTTTCGCTCCTAAGTGGGATGGGTATGCCCAGACGTGGGTCCCTTGCTCACTGCGCCACTGGATTCAAGCTAGCCTGGCTGAAGAAGGGTGACATACCCTGAAACCGGTCCCAGGATGCTTGTTTCCGGTCCAGGGAGGACCTGGCCTGGCAGTTCGGTCTGGACTGTTCCCATGGGGCACAGGGTCAAGACTGATTTGCATATGGCTGGGTCCAAACTGGGGTGGCGTAGTGGGCAAAAGAACGATGGATTTAACCCAGATCTTTTGACTGGGGAGAATGTTTGCATTGTCAGCATTCCGTCCATCATTTGTTTGCTGTAACACTTTTCGCCCTAAGTGGGATGGGTATGCCCAGACGTGGGTCCCTTGCTCACTGCGCCACTGGATTCAAGCTAGCCTGGCTGAAGAAGGGTGACATACCCTGAAACCGGGCCCAGGATGCTTGTTTCCGGTCCAGGGAGGACCTGCCCTGGCAGTTCGGTCTGGACTGTTCCCATGGGGCACAGGGTCAAGACTGATTTGCATATGGCTGGGTCCAAACTGGGGTGGCGTAGTGGGCAAAAGAACGATGGATTTAACCCAGATCTTTTGACTGGGGGAGAATGTTTGCATTGTCAGCATTCCGTCCATCATTTGTTTGCTGTAACACTTTTCGCCCTAAGTGGGATGGGTATGCCCAGACGTGGGTCCCTTGCTCACTGCGCCACTGGATTCAAGCTAGCCTGGCTGAAGAAGGGTGACATACCCTGAAACCGGTCCCAGGATGCTTGTTTCCGGTCCAGGGAGGACCTGGCCTAGCAGTTCGGTCTGGACTGTTCCCATGGGGCACAGGGTCAAGACTGATTTGCATATGGCTGGGTCCAAACTGGGGTGGCGTAGTGGGGAAAAGAACGATGGATTTAACCCAGATCTTTTGACTGGGGGAGAATGTTTGCATTGTCAGCATTCCGTCCATCATTTGTTTGCTGTAACACTTTTCGCCCTAAGTGGGATGGGTATGCCCAGACGTGGGTCCCTTGCTCACTGAGCCACTGGATTCAAGCTAGCCTGGCTGAAGAAGGGTGACATACCCTGAAACCGGTCCCAGGATGCTTGTTTCCGGTCCAGGGAGGACCTGGCCTGGCAGTTCGGTCTGGACTGTTCCCATGGGGCACAGGGTCAAGACTGATTTGCATATGGCTGGGTCCAAACTGGGGTGGCGTAGTGGGCAAAAGAACGATGGATTTAACCCAGATCTTTTGACTGGGGGAGAATGTTTGCATTGTCAGCATTCCGTCCATCATTTGTTTGCTGTAACACTTTTCGCCCTAAGTGGGATGGGTATGCCCAGACGTGGGTCCCTTGCTCACTGCGCCACTGGATTCAAGCTAGCCTGGCTGAAGAAGGGTGACATACCCTGAAACCGGTCCCAGGATGCTTGTTTCCGGTCCAGGGAGGACCTAGCCTGGCAGTTCGGTCTGGACTGTTCCCATGGGGCACAGGGTCAAGACTGATTTGCATATGGCTGGGTCCAAACTGGGGTGGCGTAGTGGGCAAAAGAACGACGGATTTAACCCAGATCTTTTGACTGGGGAGAATGTTTGCATTGTCAGCATTCCGTCCATCATTTGTTTGCTGTAACACTTTTCGCCCTAAGTGGGATGGGTATGCCCAGACGTGGGTCCCTTGCTCACTGCACCACTGGATTCAAGCTAGCCTGGCTGAAGAAGGGTGACATACCCTGAAACCGGTCCCAGGATGCTTGTTTCCGGTCCAGGGAGGACCTGGCCTGGCAGTTCGGTCTGGACTGTTCCCATGGGGCACAGGGTCAAGACTGATTTGCATATGGCTGGGTCCAAACTGGGGTGGCGTAGTGGGCAAAAGAACGATGGATTTAACCCAGATCTTTTGACTGGGGGAGAATGTTTGCATTGTCAGCATTCCGTCCATCATTTGTTTGCTGTAACACTTTTCGCCCTAAGTGGGATGGGTATGCCCAGACGTGGGTCCCTTGCTCACTGCGCCACTGGATTCAAGCTAGCCTGGCTGAAGAAGGGTGACATACCCTGAAACCGGTCCCAGGATGCTTGTTTCCGGTCCAGGGAGGACCTGGCCTGGCAGTTCGGTCTGGACTGTTCCCATGGGGCACAGGGTCAAGACTGATTTGCATATGGCTGGGTCCAAACTGGAGTGGCGTAGTGGGCAAAAGAACGATGGATTTAACCCAGATCTTTTGACTGGGGGAGAATGTTTGCATTGTCAGCATTCCGTCCATCATTTGTTTGCTGTAACGCTTCCTTTTTCTTGGCACTATTTTCACTAAAACCTTCAAAAACCAATATCTCCGGTTTTACTAATTAGATATTTAAGCGCAGGGCCGGCTCTAGGGTGGTGTGATCGGTACCATCGCACCAGCGCTGACTTGGGACGGGGTGTCATTTTTGCAAGTATATTATCATTTTAGAAGCACCTGCTGCCGCATTCCTGGCCTCCAGCAATTTTCAGGCATCAATTAAAATGTCAAGATAACTCTGGTGATTAATCGTCTTCCTGGGAAGAGACGGAGGTTTGTCTAATGGAAGTTTTGACTCATCCTAAGGTAGCCCAGAGGGTTAAAATGCCTGCTGCTAAGAATGTTTACTGTCAAATAACAAAGTGCATATAATGTAAATAGGTTAGAAGGTTACTGCTTCTGTAAGAGAGCTCCTTTTGTAACTTGTCTTTTATAAGTCAAAATCCTACTATAGAACATTGAGCTATTAACTGTTATCAAAGAGCTGCATGAAAACTGCAAGGTATATGTTAGAGCTATATGTTTTTTGCCCAGTCTTTCATCATCCTAATCTTGTGAAAAGGGCTCATGTGGGTAGAAAACAATCCTTATTATTAAAGAGAACCCTAACAATGATGTTATGTTTTAAATTCAGAAGTTGTGCTTTTCCAGAATAAGGACTCTTAAACTATATTGCCTACCAGTATCGAAGACATGTCACTCCTACACTACACCTTGTGGTACTGTCTGATGTAACATTTCCTATACACTGATTTACACATGCATGATTGATTGTCTCTTTGTAATGTGTGTGTGATGTAAAGTGCTCTGACACCTTACACTGTTATGAGTGGCGCTATAAAAGTAAATGAATCTGAGAGACGGTAGTTATGGAGACTTGAGGGGCACTGTGAAAGGGTGCTAGTGAGGGAATCCGTGGCAGAGGTGGTCATTGGGGGCGCCTAACAGACATTGTCGCACAGGGCACCACTGGTGTTAAAGCCGGCCCTGTTTAAGCACAACCAGACATGACGCAGGATGTTCCATATATTTCGCTGACTTTTAAGACTTGTTTAATTTTAGACATAATAGATTGGAATGATAATTTTTGTTCATTTAGTGGAAATATAGCACTATTTCTAATCTACATACATATTGAATGCTTTAAAGACTTAGGAGGTTGTTAGAATATGACCAATCTACAGGTCAACAGAGGCCATCACTTCCACCTTTCCTGCTGAAGACCAACCCACCATGCTTATAGATCCCTGCCACATGGACAGGGATCCCCTGTCTTCAATGGAGCTACTGCAATTGCTAATTTTGTTCAAGAATAAACTCCCAAAGTGGGAGTTTGTTCTTGAAAAATGAATCCGCTTGATGCACAAGTATATTTTTCTATGAGCATGGGGGCGATTGAAAAATTGTTCTTCATGGGACCCCAATGACTCATGTGGTAGTCCCAGACAATGAAATCTAGGGAAGGCCGCCCACCCTAAATAGGGCGGGTGACTGTCATAATGAGTTGTAGAGGGAAAGAAGAAAGGAAAACATTTTGTCTGCCTCTGGACAGGGGTGCCAAGGGAGCATAGAGTTACAGGTTAATATCACTAGTTTACAAAAAGAAAGAGAAAGGAACAGAACCAGCCAGGAAGTACTCACACAACCCAAAAAATAAACTAAGAAGGTGGGAGAACATGTTCTACGTGAAATAGAGGAATGGAGGAGGGGTTGCGGGATCTCTAGTTAAAAAAAAAAACTTCACCTGCCAGAATAATTACATGTGTGACCTAAAAAGGGCTATTCTTCCCTAGAATGTATGCAAATTTGAACTAATAAATCTTTTCATGTTGTCTAAATATATGCAGTCTGACCCCTTGAACTCTCTGAAATACATGGCCCAAAACTTTGACATGTTGGGTGCAGGGTTTCAAATTTCTGGAGAGCTCTGTTGTTCAGGGGTCTTGAAGAACCGGCATGATTTAACAACTAAATAACATATGTGGTTATTGACTAATCTCATTGGGTTACTGCTTTAGTTCTTTTGGAAAACCTTTAAGGAATGGGTTTAAAAGATGCCATGTCTATTTCAAGTCTTACAAATTTCATGTTTTTCAATAAGGAACTCATTCAGAGGCTTGTACTATAAAATTACATTATCTAAATAAACAAGTATTCTGGTTTATGTTGTGTGCCCACTATTAGTTTAAATGCTTTATGAATTGTGCATCTCCTGTTCCCTTCCTGCTGCAATAAGATACCACAGCACTGAAACACCACTCATCGCGGCCACCAATGGCGTTTGAATCATCCTGGACCGAGGAGAAACAGAAGCTTTCCTCCTGCTCGTCCTCTCTGTGGCCTTCGACACTGTTTCCCACAATACCCTCATCAGAAGGCTCCATGAGATTGGTATACAAGGATCCGCTCTCTAACAGATCTGTTCCTTCCTCACAGAAAGAACCCAGAGGGTCAGGCTGCCACCCTTCACATCAGAGACCAAGAAACTGAAATGCGGTATCCCACATGGATTGTCCCTCAGTCTCACTCTTTTCAATATATACATTACACCGCTCACCAACATCATCCAATCACTAGACATCACCGTCATCTCCTACCCGATGGCACCCATCTCATCCACTCCCTTACGACAAGACAAACACCACCAGAACCAACTTCACCAACTGCATGAACATGGTAGCAGACTGGATGAGAACCAACTGCCTGAAGCTTAACTTCGACAAGACGGAAGTACTGGTCTTCATCAACTAGACCTCCCCATGGGATTTCACCTGGTGGTTGTCAGAGCTAGGAGCAACACCCACACCCACAGACCACGCAGGAAATCTAGGGATCATCTAAGATGATAAGCTCACGACGGCTCAAGTCAGCGCAGTGTGCACCTCCTGCTTCAACATCCTATGCATGCTGTGAAAGATCTTCAAATGGTTGCTTTAAAACACCAGATGGACTGTAACACAAGCACTAATCACCAGCAGGCTGGACTACGGCAACACTCTCTACCCCAGAATCTCCAAACAACTCCTACACAGACTTCAGGCCATCCAGAATGCAGCCGCAAGACTTGTACTCTACCTCCAATGCAGCAACCACATCACACCGCCCCGCAGGAAGCGTCACTGCTCCCCATTCACAAGCTCAGCCAATTCAAACTTCTCAGGCACACATACAAAACCCTACACAACACAGGACCAGAATACATGAACAGCCGCATACACTTTCACTAACCCACCAGACACCTATGCTCTGCCTCACTCTCACTCGCACACGCGCCCTGCATCCGCAAAAGCAAAACTGGAGGTCGCCCATTATCCTACATCGCACCCAAGACATGGAACAACCTCCTCAACACATCAGAGTCTCCTCCTCACTTATGGAGTTCTGAAAGAAGCTGAAGACCTGGCTTTTCATATAAGCATCTTGGAACCACAGACCTACACACTTTGCCCAAATGCCTGGATACCTCTCTGGTGATTAGTGTGCTATACAAATCAACATAACTTAACAACATAACATATTTTATGGCTCGCCTTTTCCTAGTTCTCACAATATTCCTCTTGTGTGTTGCAAAGGCCCTTTGAGTTGTATTTCTGACATTTTCTTTATCACTGCTCTTCATGTCCCCGCAGATGGTGTTGAACTGCGTCATCTGAGGGCCGGCTTCCATTTTCTTGCATGACTGATCTTAACAGGCTAGCTTAATCATGTCAGCCAGCTACTATCAAGCAAGTGTCACGAGCCAGCAGGTGTCAAGCAAGGGTCAAGAGTCAGCTGCCATCAAGCAAGGGTGATGACGGGTGTCACTCACTCCATTGGTGTTAAACTGCAGTGTTCATGTTCGGTCAACAACAACCAATCTGACGCGACTGACATTTTCAGAAAGATATTGCCTGTAAATAGCAAGCGACAGGGCGCCGAGAGACTGCATCTCCCCTGCACGCTTTAGATTCAATCACAGCATGTGACAGTCAGAAAGTGCTCGCCTGAAAGATTGGAAATTTCCTGCAGGGACCATTGAATCTTTTTTTTTTTTAAATCTTGTTTACCACGTAGGAACAGCACATCAATAAATCACTTCTATGACTAAACAACAGACTTTTGCAAGAGTAACTACATGCAGTCTGCTCTTTTTGGTGCTTATCTGTGCACTGTCTGTTGAAAGTGTTTTTCTCAAATAAACCATACAACTACTTTGTACTGCTGCTACTAAAATATAATATCACAGCATGCTACAAAGATTAATATCATAGCCTATGTAATTGGACAATCAAGTCCAACAAGGTCATTAATGACAGCATCCAAGAATTATTTAATCGTTACTTGTGGAATATTGTAATGCAAAAAGAACAATTGATGTAGAGAATGCAGAACAATGTCATACATTCATCCCAGTACAGAGATCTGGGCCTAAACCCATCGTTTTTTTGCTCCCCATGCCATTCCAGTTTGAACCCAGCCATATGCAAATCAGTCTTGATCCTGCACCCAATGAAAACAGTGCAGCCCGAACTACCAGGCCAGGTCCTCCCAGGACTGGAAACAAGCATCCTAGGACCAGTTTCAGGGCCCCTTTGTGCCTCTGGCCCTAGGGGTGCATGCAGGGGGCACATTTGTTCCCTCCTGTGTGCATGCACCCCAGTGCCTGCACAGCATGGACGGCAGCAGTCCATGCCGTTCTCCAGGTGCAGTCAATCTGCTTCTGTGAATAGCGTCTAAACCGCAAAGGAAAAGACACGGAGAGAGAGCGGACACGTGTTTCTGTATGTGTTCTACGCTCCTGTTGTACATCACATAAAGTTTTGTTGCTGAGGTGAGAAATCCTGAATGCGTATGTAGGAATTAAGTAAATTAAATTAAATGAATTGTGGTGCTACCTGGATTCATGTATGTTTTAAATTTAAAATATAACATTCCGATTTTCGGCAAAGAGAGGGAAGAAAGACTGAGCCCACTGGTGCAGTCTGTGGGAGCGCATATTTAGAGTATCTCCTGGGGTTAGGGAGGATATAGTATTTGGTTGAGTGTGTTGTATGTACATGTACCTCCAACACGTGATGTTAGAGGATGAGCACTAGGTTACTGGCTAGCAGAAGATGTGCATACTAGGTCTCTGTGTACTAATGATACCGGAAAAAATGTGCGGTGCTATAAAGAGAAGGTCGTCATGTGTAGGTGACTGGGGCACAAGGAAGGGATGTCTGGGGATGCGTAGTGCATCTTTCTTGATCTGTATTGGTGTCAGGGGTGATTTAGGCTGTTTCACGGGATATTATCGTTTAATCCCGCTTTATAAGTTGAGAGGTGATATATCCATCGCTGTTCTTTTTGCAGTAATAGTCTGTCGTTAGTGGAGTTCTGGCAATCGATTTGCTCAATCACTGTCCACCTCATGTCATTCGGGGTGTGTCCTTTCTGGATGTAGTGGTCTGTCATCTTACTCGTGTTCTTTTTGCATCGTACGGTGCTACGGTGTTCTAAAATTCGTGCTTTCACATTGCGGCTCGTCATTGCTATATAACGGAGTCTGCATGGGCATTCAAAGAGGTAGACAACGTTGGATGAATTACAATTTGTGTGTTTCCTCTGGTGCCAGGTTTTTCCTACCTCCAGGTCCAGAATTTTGGTAGCCTGGGTGAGGTGGCAAACACTGCAATCGCCACAGGGGTAGTGGCCGATTATACCTTGTAGCCCCCATGCGTTAAGTACCATGTTGGTGGCTGGTGTTTGGGGTTTTTGGGGCGAGTGGAGACGAGACGGTCCTTCAAACTTCCTGCCTTCTTATATGAAAAGAGTGGTTGTTCCCATTTGAGGGCGCCTGTATTAAGGATGCGCAGTTCTTCCGAATTATTTTTGCCACTTGGTTGGAAGCTGCGTTATACGTGGTAACGCATGTGAGAGGAGTAGTGGTGTTTTCGCGTCTGGTATCTTCCAGGAGGGCCTCTCTTGGTTGGTTTCGTGCCTGTTTTTTAGTTGTCCGGATGATCTTATCTGGGAACCCTCGTTCTCTAAGTTTTTAGCCAGGTCAGTGGACTGTTCTCGGTAGTCCTGTATGAGACTGCAATTCCGGCGGATGCGCAGAAATTGGCCAAGGGGAGGTTCTCTTTGAGGGGCCTGGGGTGGAAACTCTCGAATTGGAGTAATGAGTTCCTAGACGTTGGTTTGTAATACTTGGTGGTCTGCAGTTGCCCTCTTTGGCCTCAATGGTGAGGGCCAGGAATGCTATGTTGGAGGCGCTGGCACTACTAGTGAAACTCGGGTAGGGATCTCTTTCATTGAGCCATGTTAGGAAGGTGGTCAGGGAATCCTGTGGTCCATTCCAGATCATGAGGATGTCGTCTATGTATCGACGCCAAAATTGGATGTTGTTGCTGTAAGGGTTCGTCACTGGTAGGATGTCTTATTTCTCGAATTGGTAAACGTAGAGGCCTGCCACACTTGGGGCAAAAACACTGCCCATGGATGTTCCGTTAGTCTGTAAATAGAACTCACCTTCGAACTTGAAATAGTGCTCCTTAAGGGCCAGTGTCACGCATTGTAGTATGAATTCCCTCTGGGTAGTGTACTCCCAAGCTGATTCCATCAGCATGCTTCAGAGGACCCGTAGGGTGTCATCTTGTGGGAGGCTGGTATATAGACTCTCGACATCTAGTCCCACCAGAAGTTGAGTGGTGGGGTCGAAACTTGTATCCTTGCTCAGGTTAAGTAAGTGTTTCGTGTCCTTGATATAGGTGGAGGACTTTTGTACCATGGGATTTAGAAAAAAATCACAGATTCGTGATAAGGGCTCCAAAGGGAATTGATCCCTGACACGATGGGGCGTCCTGGAGGGGTCTTGTCTCCTTGTGAATTTTGGGCACTGTATAGAAATACGGTGTTTTGGCCTTCTTCATACAAAGGAAGTCAGCTTCTTGTTTGGAAATGTGGTTATGTGCTTCTGCTGATTCAACCAGTGATGTGATGGTGTCCCGAAGTGCACTGGTGGGGTCTTCCTTAAGGCGTTTGTAGTTTCTTTCATCGCTGAGTAGTCTTTGGCACTCATTTGTGTAATCCATCTTGTCCTGGATAACTATTCCTCCCCCATGTCAGCCGGTTTGATGACAATATTGGGGTTATCTTGCAGGTTGCGCACTGCTTCCCTTTCTTTGGTGGTAAAGTTGTTGAAGGTCTTGGGTTGGTGTAGTTCCTCAGTCTGGTTGTATACGCCTGCTCGAATGTAGCTATTTCGACCGGTAGACAGGAAGGTGATGGGAGAAAGGTTGATTTTACTCTCAGTCCAGTTTCGTTGATAGGTAGTGTGGATTCAGTAGGAGGTTGTTTCTCAAAAAGGCCTTGAGCTTTAGCTTACGGAAGAATTCCGCCAATTCCATGTGGAGTTGGAATTTGTCCAGACGAGTCGTGAGTACATAAGAGAGGCCCTTGTTGAGGACATCTTCTTCTATTGGTGTGAGTGGAATGTTAGATAGGTTAAACACCAGAGAGGGTGTTCGTTGGTCGCTCCTTGTTACCTTAGTCCGCTGTGGCCTGGTTGCGGTTCCTTCGACTTGCTCCGCGTGTTGGCCTCTATTGGTCCTTCTTCGCCTGTCCAGTGTACCTGTGGTTGGTTCCGTCTCCTCCCTCGGGATCTCCGGCCTCCCTAAAAAAGGCGGTGGCCTTTGGTTTGGTTGGTAATCGGACTGTTGCCCAGGGTGGTACATGGGTGGCCACCCAATAAAAGGGTTCTGGGGAGGATGGGTGAACACGGGTGGTCCATAATTTTGGCCTTGGTGTGGGTATACACCCCATGGTTGTTGCCATCTCGTTGTTCTTCCCCTGCCTCTGGGTTTGTGTGAGCTGCCGGTGCTAGAGCCACTTGAGAGCGAGGTGTCATCTCCAGAGGTATCAGACGATAATTCTTGTCTGCTTGGTGCAATGTAGTTCTCTTCCTCGTATGGGTAAACTTTGTTGTAAGAGAACCTTTTCAAATCCTTTTGGAATTTAGTGATTTTTGATTGGGTGAGGTACTCTTTGTATTCTGCCATTTCTTTGTTGGATTCATCCAGCTTTTTTTAAGGATGTAATAGTGGTCTTAAAATGATTTTCAGTTGTCTGTATGTCTATTATCATGGCATCCGACAGGCATTTCACGGTTTTTATTATGAGGACTAGCCAGTCCCTGGTACAGTGCCATGCGATTTGCGCCCAGTCCCTCCTGAAGGCAGCATCCTCCAGGAAGATCCTGGGAGCATTGGTCACGAGTAGGCCTTTAGGTGCGGTGTTAGTGCGGAGATACTCTGTAAGGATCAAGCCATGTAAAATTCTGCGGATCCTGTTGCGCTTCTGCTCGGTTAATTTGTCCCAGTCAGTGGTCTGGGCTATGGTTTGTGACATGCTGAAATCAGCCAGTAGGGGGAGAATTCTCCATTACAGCACAGTTTTAAGCCCTTCGAGTGGTTGCCCCTCCCTCCAATGATACTTAATTCTTCTTTGCTTTCAACGGTACTGTCAAAATATCCTCCAGTCTCATATTCCCCCTGGTCCTCCTTTATCTAGTGCAGTGCTTAATTTGAGCTGGTGCTTTCTGGTGCTGAGCACTGGCACTTAATTGGCTTCCAGTGCTCGGCACCGGCACCTAATTGTCAACACCACACTTAGAGAAGTCTGCCACAAGGTGGCACTGCTCATGTAATTTAGAGATGAGCAGTATAACAGTTGTTTAGGGAAACAATATACATAAAAAATTGCTAATAACTGCCTCCCCAGCCATTCCTTTAGCTTTGGGGACCTGGAATAATCTGAACTGTCGCATTTACATGCGAGAGAGAAGGTTACTAGCTGTTTTGGCAGCAATGACAAGGGCGATGGGTGGTGCAAGCTGCACTGGCCTCCTGGTCAGAGCCCTGGCACTTAATATTTTACAAATTAAGCACTGATCTAGTGCTTCTTCCTTAAAAAAAAAAACCCGCTTCCAGTCAGTGCTGTCTGGTCTCACCTACTCCAAGTCAACTGAGTAGCCATTACTGTCAGGTGCCTCCATGATCTTGCCCTCCCTCTGATCCCTCCTTCACAGTTCCTTCCTGGTGTCATTTCCATTGACCAGCTACATTTTCTTTGGTGCTTTCACCGGTCTCATCTTCCCTAATTATTCCTCTCGTCCCAATCCTATCAAGTAGTTTTTCCAATCTCTATCTCTTTAAGGCTTTATCAAAGGTTTTTCTTGTATCCCCCTCTATACAGTCCTCCAGCAATCTGCATTCTCCTATGCTTTCTGGTTCTTCTCCAGTTCCAAAGGCCCCTGTTCTGACCAGAATTTTCTCTAGTGTTGCATTACTTCTAGGAACCTGCTCTGCTGGGTGCTTCCCCAAGTCTAGCCCTCACTTTAATCTAAGGGACAGCTTTCTCTTGTATGCACCTCCTTCCTCAGGCTCTCTTATATTCATATTGATTCACTTCTACTCCCTTTGTCATCCTTTCTACATTCATGCCTGGTTCTTGCTCCAGAAGAATTCTCTCCCTGTACTCCTTTACTTTGATCACGCCAGATAATTCCTAATCGTTAAATTTCGAGGTATGCCATGTGAAGTGCCACTAACTCATCACATCCCTTTTTTTTACACTGCAATGTGGGTCTTATAGTTTTCTTTTTCAATAATAAATGTTCGGTAATGCAAACATTCTTTTTCAAGATAACAACATTAAAGGCAGAGGGCAACTGGACATGGTACGATTGACCTCTTCTGGTTTTTGAGCTCAGGTCATTTTGCATTGATCTACTGTACATGTACTGAAGAAATAGACCCCATATAAAATCAAATGTTATTTTCACGAAAGTGTACCAACAAGCAAAGTGGAAGAAGAGTCACCAATGGGTTTAAGCTAGCACTGAGCTCCCAAACTGTCCACAGGGTACCCCTGAAGGGGTAAACTAGTTTCAATGAGTGTTATCTTACCTCACCTTTGGTAGCAGCATACAGAGCAAATGGTGGTCTACAGACAAAATGTGTGCCGGTGTGTGTAACAAAAACAAACAACGATACAGCAAAAAGCTAAGAACAAGTTTAAGTAAAAGACAAAAACTTAATAGGAGAAATGTAAAAGAAACAGAGAGAATTGGGCCAGCAGATCAAACATTGTGGCTAAAATGTAAATCCGATAGATTTGAATGGGAAAATAGTTCTTACCATATTGGCAACCATCCAGTTGGAAAGTCACATTCAGAAGTGTTTAATAGAGAGTAGTAGAGCACCAGAATGGCAAATAGGGACTAACAACCCAATGGTGTCTCACAGAGGAAGAAATGGCAGAGAGTCCGTGACCTGGTAATGGCAGCCTGTCTCTTGAGAATTTCAAATCTGTTGTGCTGACTGCCCCCACCAATGAGCATAGGTCTTCAGAGGATTGATTGGCTAACTATATGTGGACTGATTTCAATGCATACCTGTGGTCAGAGCATCTGTAAACCAGTGAGCAAGGGCCTCTGGGCACTAAACACGCTCTCGTTTTCCACCATCAAGATCTGCCATGCCATCTGATACCACAGATTAACAGTTTCTGCTCGTCAAGCAGGGACGTATCCACTAAACCCCTTGTAAGAGGCTTTAGGGCAGGGGCTGTATAATTTTCGTGTGCTAGAAGATGCCTTTATACATTTAGCCCCTGAGGTAGCTCCTTGACCTTAGATCGCTACGAGGGCCCCTGCAACTCATTCCGAGAGAGCTCCCAAGCTCCTGAAGGAGCCGGGTTCCAGGTTCTAGATTTACTCTGGAACCCCAGGCCGATGTCTCTTTTTCTCAGCATGAAAGAGTGGAGGGGAGGAAAATCGTTAGCCAATCAATCGTTACCATTCCAATGAACTATGATTTCGAAGAAACACAGCCTCCCAAACAAATTTTGTTACTTTATTACAAGGCCAAGAACAGTTGGACATACAAGCACCTCAAGATGAGGGTGTAGAAATACATTGGAACTAATACAAAGCCAAACCTACGAGTGAAATTAAGTCGGTGCAACATGCACAGGATAACCAGTTCCAGAATAAGGATTCAGAAAATGATGGCGCCAACATCGAGATTCCCCTTCATTGGAAGTTTGTAGGTGAAAAGCATGTAGTCTGTCCCTACACTATCACTAACGTGACACCCCTACTTAGTATTTCCCAAAGGCAAGTTCTATAAAGGTCACAGCAGGTGATGGATTCCTAAGAAGTCCATTCACATTGATTAGGTCCAGTAGCTTGAAGCTACAGCGCTCATTTTAAGATGCTCTGTTTCTCAGGCAAGGCAGAAGTCCCTGGACTCTGTACCTAACTTCAATACATGAACTGGCGGGTAGTGTCCCATGATGCATCTCGACATCACCCCATCCAGTCAAGTCACCTCCTTGTAGGTAACTTTCCACGTGGCAGCGATGCTCCCAGGCCTTGGCTAGATGACTTTGATTCCCAGGCTCACTCCATTGAGAAAGCACAACCGTTCCTTGTTATCAACATTGCTATTCAATGCACCCTCTCCTCCCAAGCCTGACTCTTAAAACAAAGACATTATTCTAGCTAACGAGGATGAATCTCTCCATCTGCAACAGAAACATGAGAAAGAACAAATTCCGCATGCACATGAAATTCACTAACGTTTCTAATGCGAGAGCTTCCGGGGAAATGCAATTCAGGCCTATAGAAATCGGCCAACATAGAAAAATGTCACAAGCCTCATAAAATGCACATATAATGGACTTCATCACTGAGCACATCTAAATTAACACGTTACATGAATATATCCATTGTGTAAATACTTTATTAGCTACATGTATGAATTCTACACGTTAACATGTTCATCTAATCATATGTAGTTGCAATGTTAATTTCTTCACGTTTACATGGAAATTATTTCTAACACTTCACTTTTCACGTTAATATAGTACATGTTCTACTGACCCATAGTTAGCACCACAAAGGATTATATGCGGGCGCAAACTACCCATAAGTATAATGCACCCCTGCAAATGAAGAGCAAAATCTGCGCTCTATCACTCCCATTGACAAACGATGAGCGGGCGAGCCAACTCCCTGCCTCAGTGTCAGAGTTGCGCGTGGGCCCTGTGGTCAATGGAGCTTGGGGGACTATCAGGAGTCTGAAATTTAGCAGCACTGGGGGGCAGATTTACAAGCCCCTTGTGACACATTTGCGCCGCCGTTGTGTCACTTCTGTGACGCAGCGGCATCGTAAACAATGCGCCACGTTGCGACATATTTACAACGTGACGCATCTAGGGAGATGCATCACGTTGTAAAGCCCTACGCCACATTATACCTGCGTCAGGTATAATGTATGCAGGGTGGGCGTTCCGTCGCAAGAAAGCCTCATAAAAGTGACGCAGTGAAATCTACTTTTACGACGCCGCTGCGTCAAATCCTTACGCCTGCTTGAAGCAGGCATAAGGAGAGGCGCAGCACGTTAAGTATAGGCCGCCCAAGAGCAGTGCTGGAGTTGCGTCACGCTTGCGACACGACTCCAGCACTGCATCATGCTTCATCATCGGGTCCCACCCAAGGTACTGAGTGTACCTTGGGTGTGCTTCGACGCCTGGTTACAGCGGAGCAGGTTTTGTGCTGTGAGTGTGCAGTGAAGGTGAGTGTATGTGAGTTAAAAACTGTCCAATGGGTCCCAGAATTCAAAAGACTATTTTAATGTTGGGCCCTTGGCAGTGATTAAAAACTGAGAAGTGGATATCAGTGGAGATAATTAATGAGTCCGATATCCGGTGTGGTCAACATGTTTCAGCCAGGTCTCAGTGTTAAACTGGCTTTCATCAGGACCTATGTGTGTGAATTTAAAAGGTGGTCTAAAAATAATATATTTAGGACCAGCTATGTGGCGCACACACTAAGGTGCGATATGTGGAAGAGGATGTTTTCCTCTAATGGCTCATTTCCTGTAAGGGAAAAAGCGACAGACAGACAAACAAACAAATACATATAATAATGGCTTCATTTTGACATATTATATCAAGTGACTCAAGAGCGTCGTGTCCGTGCTCTATGCGGAAAATTGGCGCAGTGAGGACAGAGCGTGGTGTTTTTGTGCATTGTGATTTAAAAGGAGCGCCTTCAAATATGCGCTATCGAGTGGTAACAAATAGCGTTGTATGTGATTCATATGAAAAAGATGCCAAGAGGCGGTTAATCTTACTCTGAAAATTTCAGGAATGTGCCCCATGAGTTCCGTGGGGGGCCCGACCTATAGTCACACTCTGTGCGGGTGAACGAGGGAGAAAATGACACAGACCGCATGTCGGCGTGTCAAGAGGAAACAGGAAAACCCCCTTTGGTTACCCCACTTACTTCGTCAAAGTCTGAGATCCGCTTCCCGTACCTGCTGCGGCCGCACCGGAACTCCGTTGATGTGTGCCGTATGTGGAACGGGAGCTTAAATACCGGAGAGGTTCTCCAGGTGCAGTCAATCTGCTTCTGTGAATAGCGTCTAAACCGCAAAGGAAAAGACACGGAGAGAGAGCGGACACGTGTTTCTGTATGTGTTCTACGCTCCTGTTGTACATCACATAAAGTTTTGTTGATGAGGTGAGAAATCCTGAATGCGTATGTAGGAATTAAGTAAATTAAATTAAATGAATTGTGGTGCTACCTGGATTCATGTATGTTTTAAATTTAAAATATAACATTCCGATTTTCGGCAAAGAGAGGGAAGAAAGACTGAGCCCACTGGTGTAGTCTGTGGGAGCGCATCTTTAGAGTATCTCCTGGGGTTAGGGAGGATATAGTATTTGGTCGAGTGTGTTGTATGTACATGTACCTCCAACACGTGATGTTAGAGGATGAGCACTAGGTTACTGGCTAGTAGAAGATGTGCATACTAGGTCTCTGTGTACTAATGACACCGGAAAAAATGTGCGGTGCTATAAAGAGAAGGTTGTCACGTGTAGGTGACTGGGGCACAAGGAAGGGATGTCTGGGGATGCGTAGTGCATCTTTCTTGATCTGTATTGGTGATCAGGGGTGATTCAGGCTGTTCCATGGGATATTATCGTTTAATCCCGCTTTATAAGTTGAGAGGCGATATATCCATTGCTGTTCTTTTTGCAGTAATAGTCTGTCGTTAGTGGAGTTCTGGCAATCGATTTGCTCAATCACTGTCCGCCTCATGTCATTCGGGGTGTGTCCTTTCTGGATGTAGTGGTCTGTCATCTTACTCGTGTTCTTTTTGCATCGTACGGTGCTACGGTGTTCTACAATTCGTGTTTTCACTTTGCGGCTCGTCATTCCTATATAACGGAGTCTGCATGGGCATTCAAAGAGGTAGACAACATTGGATGAATTACAATTTGTGTGTTTCCTCTGGTGCCAGGTTTTTCCTACCTCCAGGTCCAGAATTTTGGTAGCCTGGGTGAGGTGGCAAACACTGCAATCGCCACAGGGGTAGTGACCGATTATACCTCGTAGTCCCCATGCGTTAAGTACCATGTTGGTGGCTGGTGTTTGGGGTTTTTTGGGGCGAGTAGAGACGAGATGGTCCTTCAAGCTTCCTGCCTTCTTATATGAAAAGAGTGGTTGTTCCCATTTGAGGGCACCCATATTAACGATGCGCCAGTTCTTCCGAATTATTTTTGCCACTTGGTTGGAAGCTGCGTTATACGTGGTAACGCATGTGAGAGGAGTAGTGGTGTTTTCGCGTCTGGTATCTTCCAGGAGGGCCTCTCTTGGTTGGTTTCGTGCCCGTTTTTTAGTTGTCCGGATGATCTTTTCTGGGTACCCTCGTTCTCTAAGTTTTTAGCCAGGTCAGTGGACTGTTCTCGGTAGTCCTGTATGAGACTGCAATTCCGGAGTATGTGCAGAAATTGGCCACGGGGGAGGTTCTCTCTGAGGGGCCTGGGGTGGAAACTCTCGAATTGGAGTAATGAGTTCCTAGACGTTGGTTTGTAATACTTGGTGGTCTGCAGTTGCCCCTCTTTGGCCTCAATGGTGAGGTCCAGGAATGCTATGTTGGAGGCGCTGGCACTACTAGTGAAACGCAGGTAGGGATCTCTTTCATTGAGCCATGTTAGGAAGGTGGTCAGGGAATCCTGTGGTCCATTCCAGATCATAAGGATGTCGTCTATGTATCGACGCCAAAATTGGATGTTGTTGCTGTAAGGGTTCATCACTGGTAGGATGTGTTCTTTCTTGAATTGGTAAAAGTAGAGGCCTGCCACACTTGGGGCAAAAACACTGCCCATGGATGTTCCGTTAGTCTGTAAATAGAACTCACCTTCGAACTCGAAGTAGTTCTCCTTAAGGGCCAGTGCCGCGCATTGTAGTATGAATTCCCTCGGGGTAGTGTACTCCCAAGTTGATTCCATCAGCATGCTTCGGAGGACCCGTAGGGTGTCGTCTTGTGGGAGGCTGGTATATAGACTCTCGATATCTAGTCCCACATGTAGTTGGAGTGGTGGGGTCGAAACTTGTATCCTTGATCAGGTTAAGTAAGTGTTTCGTGTCCTTGATATAGGTGGAGGACTTTTGTACCATGGGATTTAGAAAAAATCACAGAATCGTGATAAGGGCTCCAAAAGGGAATTGATCCCTGACACGATGGGGCGTCCTGGAGGGGTCTTGTCTCCTTGTGAATTTTGGGCACTGTATTGAAATACAGTGTTTTGGCCTTCTTCATACAAAGGAAGTCAGCTCCTTGTTTGGAAATGTGGTTATGTGCTTCTGCTGATTCAACCAGTGATGTGATGGTGTCCCGAAGTGCACTGGTGGGGTCTTCCTTAAGGCGTTTGTAGTTTCTTTCTGTCGCTGAGTAGTCTTCGGCACTCATTTGTGTAATCCATCTTGTCCTGGATAACTATTCCTCCCCTTGTCAGCCGGTTTGATGACTGTAGGACTTGGCCTTTGTGGCTAAAGTTCCCTAAACTTTTGCTTTCCCCTAGACCGTTATCCTGACATAGAGTTGCCAATTTAGATGCTTTGGGTACTTTGCCACTGCTGATTAGTGTCAAAGTACAAGGGTCTCCTATGTTAAGTACAATGGTAATTGGTTGGCCATGATTGGTATGTTTGCCTTACTAGTAAAAGTCCCTAGTGATGTGCACCGTGTGTGCAGGGCTAGTAATGCAAGGGCGCGCAGAGAAGGGAACTCAGGCCTTCAGTGTAGGGCCTGTGCGCAGTTTGCTAAGTTAGCATGTTGTCCTGACAAGTGCAACCAATTGTCAGGCCTTACTTTCCCTTTTGCGTACACTGTGGGCACCCCTGTGGTAGGTCCCGGGTAACCCCTGGGCAGGGTGCAGTGTAGGTAAAAGGCAGGACATATACTGAGGTGTGTGCTATGTCCTGACAGTGAAAAACACTCCATTTCGTTTTCACTGGTGAAAGGCCATTCTGCCCATAGGACAGAATGGGGAGGCTGGGTATGGTGTTTTGTTGGCCTAGTTTCCTATAAGTTTATAATGGAGAGGTGAAGTTTAGTATGTATGAACTCACAGTGTCATAACACATCTTTCTATGAAAGTGGTTTTGTCACTGTGTGTTCAGAAATCACTCTTTTAGAAAGTGGCTGAGTTTTGTGCTTTAAGCATTTCTGTGTGTCTCTGCTGAATGTGGATTGACTGTCTGGATCTGAGATGGGAGGGGGTGAGATGGCACCTGGCTGACCTGCATCTGGAGAGTATGCGAGGAGAGGCCCCGAGAGGTGAAGAGGCCTGGGTTGCAGCTATAAAACAATTGACCCATCTCCTGCTGAGTGATTAAGGGTCCAGACCCCCAGTATCAAAGGGAGAAAGGTGACACTGGGAGGGAGACACGCAGAACTGATTTAGGCAGGGGTCAGGGACCCCTGAGCACAACAAACTTCAAAGACATGAAGGGGTATAACTAAGAGAACTGAAACCCCTAGAATTTGGTGTAATTTTGAATGGCGAAATGGACAGGTCGAGTCTGCAAAGGCTTTGACCTCTTTCGTGGTCAAGAAGAACCTCTGCCAAGGAAGAAGTTGCTGAAGAGACTGCTGGATAGGACTGACCCTTGCTTCGTGATCTGGGGCTGGCCTGCAGTTTGTAGCTTTTACTAAGGAAGAGACTGAAGGGACATTGCAGTGGGTGGTGTGTCCCCCTTCTTGAACAGGACTGTGCTTTGTGCTGTGTCCTGAACCCCAAGGGCCCGAGGTGAGCTGGCTCCCTGTTTGGAAACACAGGAACATAAAAGTTTCCGGAGAAGTCCCAAGCAACGCGGCGTGGTGACGATCGCCTGGTCATCTTGTGCACCAGAGAAGAGGCGAGTCTCGGACGCGCAGAGTGCGTGTCGCGGTGCAACCAGAGGCGCTGGTGAGGAGTGCCTGGGTAGCATGTGCACCGAAATCGAAGTAAGTCTCCACAAGTGCTGAGGGCGGGTCTTGGTGTCCACTGAGACCGCCGGAAGGAGGGCCAGGTCATTGGGCCCTCGGAGTGCAACAGTAGCGGTCCAGACCGGCAGTCCCGGAGGAGCGGAGTCGCCGGCCCAAGCTCGCTGTGCCCATTGACAGAGTTCTGGATCAAGGCCCAAGTCGCTGAAGGAGGGGAGGAGAGTGGGGTCGCGCCCCCCAGGTAACGTGGATCACCACCTGGGGTGGGGTGCGGGCTCGGAGGGACACTCTCTCGGCCTCTCGCTCCTGGCAGCTGCGTGAGCCTGTTGCTTCGGCTCGGATCGAGGCCCGTGCTGGCCCAAGGAGGCAGTACTTGGGCCGGAGTGAGAAGCTGTACTTTTGTGTCATCATTGATCCATGTCGGGGGCAACTGTTAACGGAGCACCTAGACTGTCGTATTACACTTTGCATTATTGCTGCTAACGCACTATCGAACTGTCGTATGACGCGTGACTCTATTTGTGCCTGACGAATTACATGCTGGGTGCGCTATGCACTGCGTTATTTTCCCTTGCAGAGTACATGATTGTAAGCGTGGCGCATTGCATTATTTCTTCATCGCACAGTACCTGATTATAACGTGGCGCATTGCATTATTTCTTCAGTGCACAGTACATGATTGTAGCGTGACGCATTGCTTTGTTTCTTCTTTGTAAAGGGTATGCTGGTGGTGATACGCATTGCATTATTCCTTCTATTGCAAAGTACATGACTGTGGCGCTACGTATGGCAACGTTTCTCTATTGCACAGTTCAGGAGTATATCGTTACACATTGCAGTATTTCGTTTCTGTTGCAACGTGTGTGATTCTAGCAATACGACCTACCTAACCTTTTGCAAACGGTTAGAAGTCAGCTTAACTGTTGGTTAGAAGCGGTGGTTGGGATTAGAACCTACCAGTCCACCGGAAGAAATACTACCCATTATTATATGTTGGTTTTGTATCGTGTGGTCATATCGTATATCTTCTTGTATAAAGATTATACTCGTTTTATAAAAACTTGTGTGGAGTCTATTTGTGGTGACATCATTTGGTTGCTGTGAGTGTGGTTGCACATACTGTACACTCGTGCCTTGGAGATAAGCCTGGCTGCTCGTGCCAAGCTACTAAGGGGGTGAGCAGGGCTATCTCAGACGGTGTCCTTACTTAGCCTAACGTTGAAACGAGGGGTCCGGATCTCACGCCCGGCAACAGCGGTGTGGGCAGGGACTCCCGCCTCCAGCATTTGGTGGCGGCGGTGAGGGATAAGGACCCCCACTTCCAACATTTGGCGGCAGACCGGTGGGATTCGATCCTAATGTAAATTAAACGTGTATGTGCAAAATCACTCACAGTAATTGGTGTTCATCATAAATTGATCGCAGACCATGACGCAACCACATATTGTTTTTGGAATTGTTGGTTCTATTGTTGAGTAACCTTTAAACCACACATCATGTCTCAGGGAGAGAGCCAGATAGCCGGTGAGGCTGAGGCTGCAGAATTAGAGTTTAACATTGAGGCACTGTTTTCCTACAAGGTTGATCAGGTGAGGAAATTCTGAAGAGCTTTGGGATGTCCCATGAAGGGTAGCGCCAAGAAGGAGGAGCTGCAAATGGCCTTGAGGGCCTGGTGGGAAGCCAAAGAGGCTCAGGAGACGGGGGATGTTGAGGTGGATGAGGATGACCCAGGGAATGGATTTGGTCCACAGGATTTGCCAGTGGAGAGACCAGCCGCAGGGGCTGGTAGTAGCCATTCAGGGAGGAGTTTTTCACCAGAGGAGTTGGAGGAAAACCAAAGGGTCAGACTGCATGAGTTGGAGGTGTTAAAACTTAAAACTCAAGCAGAGGAGAGCAGGAACGCTCTCGCGTTGGAAGAGAAACGGGTTCTCTTCGCTCGTGAGTTAAGAATGCGGGAACTGGACATTAAGGGTAAACAAACAGAGTCCAGTGTGATTGGTGGCAGCGCACAGCCAGTGCCAAGTGTGGATGATTACAAGAGTGCACTGGAGGATTGGGTAGTGGTTAGCATGGTAAATTATTTGGCGGGGTTGACCAATTTGGCTCCCAGGGGAGCCTAGGCTCAGAAATTATTTTCCAGGATTGCGCCACCCCGGGTTACGGTGTGGGCTCCTTGATTCCTGGGAGTCTGCACGAGAACCGGACCCCTGGTCATGGGTCCAGGGGCCTGAAAAGGCCCTGAGAGGGAAGGAGGGCCAAGTGGTGCAAGGAGATCCCAGAGTAGGGAGGAGGGGTTGCTGGCTAGCCTCTTGTCTCAAAAGAGGGGGAGGAAGAGTAAGCAGCACCCCAGGGATCAGCAGCACCACCCATGAAACTGGGGGGGCATAGGAGAGTCCCCGGGTGGAGGTCTAGTGCCTACTTGCCAGAGGTGTGAGGAAGAACACCTAGCATCAGGAGGGCGTGGGGAGTCTGTAGCCAGAGCTCCTGCCGTCCTGAAGTTTGTGGGTGCCATTCCTAAGTGGCAGGCCCAGAAAAATAAATGGAAGGTTAAAGAGGGTTGTGTTCCCCAGTGGGAACACCGGTGGGACAGTGTCCAGCCAGTGGGGCTGGGTCCCCTAGAAGTGACCAGAGTAAACCCACTTTTAACCTGGAGGGCAGGATGACTGGAGGTAGTATCCTGACCAATGGGCCTTCCCAGGGTACCACTCCAGGGTGGGGTTGGCATGGGTCCAGCACCCCTGGAGGGGTTCCCCTGGCCGGGAGGGATCCATGGTACAACATTGTTGGCTCAGGGGTAGTGATCAGGAAGAACCCCTGGGGTCAGGAAGGCGAGTAACAGGAGGGTGTCCCTGTGGTAGAGGGCCTGCGTCCTGGTTCTATCACCCGAAGCAGGGAAGTCCATCAAGGTAATGATTGGTCTACCCTGGCATTTGGCTGGGAGGGGGTTGTGTAGGACTTGGCCTTTGTGGCTAAAGTTCCCTAAACTTTTTGCTTTCCCCCTAGACCGTTATCCTGACATAGAGTTGCCAATTTAGATGCTTTGGGTACTTTGCCACTGCTGATTAGTGTCAAAGTACAAGGGTTTCCTATGTTAAGTACAATGGTAATTGGTTGGCCATGATTGGTATGTTTGCCTTACTAGTAAAAGTCCCTAGTGATGTGCACTGTGTGTGCAAGGGCTAGTAATGCAAGGGCGCGCAGAGAAGGGAACTCAGGCCTTCAGTGTAGGGCCTGCGTGCAGTTTGCTAAGTTAGCATGTTGTCCTGACAAGTGCAACCACTTGTCAGGCCTTACTTTCCCTTTGCGTACGCTGTGGGCACCCCTGTGGTAGGTCCCGGGTAACCCCTGGGCAGGGTGCAGTGTGGGTAAAAGGAAGGACATATACTGAGGTGTGTGCTATGTCCTGACAGTGAAAAACACTCCATTTCGTTTTCACTGGTGAAAGGCCATTCTGCCCATAGGACAGAATGGGGGAGGCTGGGTATGGTGTTTTGTTGGCCTAGTTTCCTATAAGTTTATAATGGAGAGGTGAAGTTTAGTATGTATGAACTCACAGTGTCATAACACATCTTTTCTATGAAAGTGGTTTTGTCACTGTGTGTTCAGAAACCACTCTTTTAGAAAGTGGCTGAGTTTTGTGCTTTAAGCATTTCTGTGTGTCTCTGCTGAATGTGGATTGACTGTCTGGATCTGAGATGGGAGGGGGTGAGATGGCACCTGGTTGACCTGCATCTGGAGAGTATGCGAGGAGAGGCCCCGGGAGGTGAAGAGGCCTGGGTTGCAGCTATAAAACAATTGACCCATCTCCTGCTGAGTGATTAAGGGTCCAGACCCCCAGTATCAAAGGGAGAAAGGTGACACTGGGAGGGAGACACCCAGAACTGATTTAGGCAGGGGTCAGGGACCCTGAGCACAACGAACTTCAAAGACATGAAGGGGTATAACTAAGAGAACTGAAACCCCTAGAATTTGGTGTAATTTTGAATGGCGAAATGGACAGGTCGAGTCTGCAAAGGCTTTGACCTCTTTCGTGGTCAAGAAGAACCTCTGCCAAGGAAGAAGTTGCTGAAGAGACTGCTGGATAGGACTGACCCTTGCTTCGTGATCTGGGGCTGGCCTGCAGTTTGTAGCTTTACTAAGGAAGAGACTGAAGGGACATTGAAGTGGGTGGTGTCCCCCCTTCTTGAACAGGACTGTGCTTTGTGCTGTGTCCTGAACCCCAAGGGCCCGAGGTGAGCTGGCTCCCTGTTTGGAAACACAGGAACATAAAAGTTTCCGGAGAAGTCCCAAGCAACGCGGAGTGCGCGTGCTTTTGCAGCTTGAGACCCTCAGAAGTTGTGCCTTGTGATCGTGGGCATGCAGGAGTAAACTGAGTCTCGGACGCGCAGGGTGCGTGTCGTGGTGCAAGCTGAGGCGTTGGTGAGGAGCGCCTGGTCGTTGTGTGCACCGGGAGACAAGGTGAGACTCGGACACGCAGGGTGCGTGTCGTGGTGCAAGCCGAGGTGTTGGTGAGGAGCGCCTGGTCGTTGGGTGCACCGGGAAAAGAATTCAGTCTCGGACGCGCAGGGTGCGTGTCGTGGTGCAAACCAAGGCATTGGTGAAGAGCGACTGGTCGTTGTGTGCACCGGGAGAAGAGGTGAAACTCGGACACGCAGGGTGCGTGTCGAGGTGCAAGCCGAGGCGTGGTGACGATCGACTGGTCATCGTGTGCACCAGAGAAGAGGCGAGTCTCGGATGCGCAGAGTGCGTGTCGCGGTGCAACCAGAGGCGCTGGTGAGGAGTGCCTGGGTAGCGTGTGCACCGAAATCGAGTAAGTCTCCACAAGTGCTGAGGGCAGGTCTCGGTGTCCACTGAGACCGCCGGGAGGAGGGCCAGGTCATTGGGCCCTCGGAGTGCAACAGTAGTGGCCCGGACCGGCAGTCCGGGAGGAGCGGAGTCGCCGGCCTGAGCTTGCCGTGCCCATTGAAGGTGTTCTGGATCAAGGCCCAAGTCGCTGAAGGAGGGGAGGAGAGTGGGGTCGCCCCCCAGGTAACATGGATCACCACCTGGGGTGGGGTGCGGGCTCGGAGGGACACTCTCTCGGCCTCTCGCTCCTGGCAGCTGCGTGAGCCTGTTGCTTTGGCTCGGATCGAGGCCCGTGCTGGCCCAAGGAGGGGCAGTACTGGGGCCGGAGTGAGAAGCGGTACTTTTGTGTCATCATTGATCCATGTCGGGGCAACTGTTAACGGAGCACCTAGACTGTCGTATTACACTTTGCATTATTGCTGCTAACGAACTATCGGACTGTCGTATCACACCTGACTCTATTTGTGCCTGACTGAACTACATGCTGGGTGCGCTAAGCACTGCGTTATTTTCCCTTGCAGAGTACATGATTGTAAGCGTGGCGCATTGCATTATTTCTTCATCGCACAGTACCTGATTACAACGTGGCGCATTGCATTATTTCTTCAGTGCACAGTACATGATTGTAGCGTGACGCATTGCTTTGTTTCTTCCTTGTACAGGGCATGCTGGTGGTGATACGCATTGCATTATTCCTTCTATTGCAAGTACATGACTGTGGCGCTATGTATGGCATTGTTTCTCTATTGCACAGTTCAGGAGTATATCGTTACGCATTGCAGTATTTCGTTTCTTTTGCAACATGTGTGATTCTAGCAATACGACCTACCTAACCTTTTGGAAACGGTTAGAAGTCAGCTTAACTGTAGGTTAGAAGCGGTGGTTGGGATTAGAACCTACCAATCCATTGGAAGAAATACTACCCATTATTATATGTTGGTTTTGTATCGTGTGGTCATATCGTATATCTTCTTGTATAAAGATTATACTTGTTTTATAAAAACTCGTGTGGAGTCTATTTGTGGTGACATCATTGGGTTGCTGTGAGTGTGGTTGCACATACTGTACACTCGTGCCTTGGAGATAAGCCTGGCTGCTCGTGCCAAGCTACTAAGGGGGTGAGCAGGGCTATCTCAGACGGTGTCCTTACTTAGCCTAACGTTGAAACGAGGGGTCCGGATCTTGCGCCCAGCAACAGCGGTGTGGGACAGGGACTCCCGCCTCCAGCATTTGGTGGCGGCGGTGAGGGATAAGGACCCCCACTTCCAACAATGACAATATTGGTGTTATCTTGTAGGTTGCGCACTGCTTCCCTTTCTTTGGTGGTAAAGTTGTTGAAGGTCTTGGGTTGGTGTAGTTCCTCAATCTGGTTGTATACCGCCTGCTCGAATGTAGCTATTTCGACCGGTAGACAGGAAGGTGATGGGAGAAAGGTTGATTTTACTCTCAGTCCAGTTTTGTTGATAGGTAGTGTGGATTCAGTAGGAGGTTGTTTCCCAAAAAAGGCCTTGAGCTTTAGCTTACGGAAGAATTCCGCCAATTCCGTATGGAGTTGGAATTTGTCCAGACGAGTCGTGGGCACATAAGAGAGGCCCTTGTTCAGGACATCTTCTTCTATTGGTGTGAGTGGAGTGTTAGATAGGTTAAACACCAGAGAGGGTGTTCGTTGGTCGCTCCTTGTTACCTTAGTCCGCTGTGGCCTGGTTGCGGTTCCTTCGACTTGCTCCACGTGTTGGCCTCTATTGGTCCTTCTTCGCCTGTCCAGTGTACCTGTGGTTGGTTCCGTCTCCTCCCTCTGGATCTCCGGCCTCCCCCTAAAAAAGGCGGTGGCCTTTGGTTTGGTTGGTAATAGGACTGTTGCCCAGGGTGGTACATGGGTGGCCACCCAATAAAAGGGTTCTGGGGAGGATGGGTGAACACAGGTGGTCCATAATTTTGGCCTTGGTGTGGGTATGCACCCCATGGTTGTTGCCATCTCGTTGTTCTTCCCCTGCCTCTGGGTTTGTGTGAGCTGCCTGTGCTAGAGCCACTTGAGAGCGAGGTGTCATCTCCAGAGGTATCAGACGATAATTCTTGTCTGCTTGGTGCAAAGTAGTTCTCTTCCGCCTATGGGTAAACTTTGTTGTAAGAGAACCTTTTCAAATCCTTTTGGAATTTAGTGATTTTTGATTGGGTGAGTTACTCTTTGTATTCTGCCATTTCTTTGTTGGATTCATCCAGCTTTTTTTTGAAGGATGTAATGGTGGTCTTAAAATGATTTTCAGTTGTCTGTATGTCTATTATCATGGCATCCGACAGGCGTTTCACGGTTTTTATTATGAGGACTAGCCAGTCCCTGGTACAGTGCCATGCGATTTGCGCCCAGCCCCTCCTGAAGGCAGCATCCTCCCGGAAGATCCTGGGAGCATTGGTCACGAGTAGGCCTTTAGGTACGGTGTTAGTGCGGAGATACTCTGTAAGGATCACGCCATGTAAAATTGTGCGGATCCTGTTGCGCTTCTGCTCGGTCAATTTGTCCCAGTCAGTGATCTGGGCTATGGTTTGTGACATGTTGAAATCAGCCAGTAGGGGGGAGAATTCTCCATTACAGCACAGTTTTAAGCCCTTTGAGTGGTTGCCCCTCCCTCCAATGCTACTTAATTCTTCTTTGCTTTCAAAGGTACTGTCAAAATATCCTCCAGTCTCATATTCCCCCTGGTCCTCCTTTATCTAGTGCAGTGCTTAATTTGAGCTGGTGCTTTCCGGTGCTGAGCACCGGCACTTAATTGGTTTCCAGTGCTCGGCACTGGCACCTAATTGTCAACACCACACTTAAAGCAGTCTGCCACAAGGTGGCGCTGCTCATGTAATTTAGAGATGAGCAGTATAACAGTTGTTTAGGAAACAATATACATTAAAAAATTGCTAATACCTGCCTCCCCAGCCATTCCTTTAGCTTTGGGGACCTGGAATAATCTGAACTGTCGCATTTACATGCGAGAGAGAAGATTAGTAGCTGTTTTGGCAGCAATGACAAGGGCGATGGGTGGTGCAAGCTGCAGTGGCCTCCTGGTCAGAGCCCTGGCACTTATTATTTTACAAATTAAGCACTTATATAGTGCTTCTTCCTTTAAAAAAAACCAGCTTCCAGTCAGTGCTGTTTGGTCTCACCCACTACAAGTCAACTGAGTAGCCATTACTGTCAGGTGCTTCCATGATCTTGCCCTCCCTCTGATCCCTCCTTCACAGTTCCTTCCTGGTGTCATTTCCATTGACCAGCTACATTTTCTTTGGTGCTTTCACTGGTCTCATCTTCCCTATTATTCCTCTCGTCCCAATCCTATCAAGTAGTTTTTCCAATCTCTATCTCTTTAAGGCTTTATCAAAGTTTTTTCTTGTATCTCCCTCTATACAGTCCTCCAGCAATCTGCATTCTCCTATGCTTTCTGGTTCTTCTCCAGTTCCTGACCAGAATGTTCTCTAGTGTTGCATTACCTCTAGGAACCTGCTCTGCTGGGTGCTTCCCCATGTCTAGCCCTCACTTTAATCTAAGGGACAGCTTTCTCTTGTATGCACCTCCTTCCTCAGGCTCTCTTATATTCATATTGATTCACTTCTACTCCCTTTGTCATCCTTTCTACATTCATGCCTGGTTCTTGCTCCAGAAGAATTCTCTCTCTGTACTCCTTTACTTTGATCATGCCAGATAATTCCTAATCTTTAAATTTCGAGGTATGCCATGTGAAGTGCCACTCACTCATCACATCCCTTTTTTTCACACTGCAATGTGGGTCTTATAGTTTTCTTTTCCAATAATAAATGTTCGGTAACGCAAACATTCTTTTTCAAGTTAAAAACATTAAAGGCAGAGGGCAACTGGACATGGTACGATTGACCTCTTCGGGTTTTTGAGCTCAGGTCATTTTGCATTGATCTACTGTACATGTACTGAAGAAATAGACCCCCATATAAAATCAAATGTTATTTTCACGAAAGTGTACCAACAAGCAAAGTGGAAGAAGCATCACCAATGGGATTAAGCTAGCACTGAGCTCCCAAACTGTCCAAAGGGTACCCCTGAATGGGTAAACTAGTTTCAATGAGTGTTATCTTACCTCACCTTTGGTAGCAGCATATAGAGCAAATGGTGGTCTACAGACAAAATGTGTGCGGGTGTGTGTAACAAAAACAAACAACGATACAGCAAAAAGCTAAGAACAAGTTTAAGTAAAAGAGAAATACTTAATAAGAGAAATGTAAAAGAAACAGAGAAAATTGGGCCAGCAGATCAAACATTGTGGGTAAAATGTAAATCCCATAGATTTGAATGGGAAAATAGTTCTTACCATATTGGCAACCATCCAGTTGGAAAGTCACATTCAGAAGTGTTTAATAGAGAGTAGTAGAGCACCAGAATGGCAAATAGGGACTAACAACCCAATGGTGTCTCACAGAGGAAGAAATGGCAGAGAGTCCGTGACCTGGTAATGGCAGCCTGTCTCTTGGGAATTTAAAATCTGTTGTGCTGGCTGTAACCCTGGGTGTAGTTCGCGCAGTAGTGCTACGCGTAGCTACGCGAAGTGCACTTCGCACTACGCGAGCTACGCGTAGCACTACGCGAACTGCGTAGTGCGGTAGGAAATGCTGTTCGCAATGATTGCACAGTGCTGGATGCTTGTCCGCACTGTGCAATCATTGCAAACGGCATCTTGCACAGTGCAAGCGGTCGTTTTCTGCCGCTCGAGTAGATTTGTACTCGAGCAGCAGTTTTCTCAACGCGGACTGGTAGTTTCTCATCGCGAGCGGTCGCGAGCATACGCGACCACTCGCAATGAGAAACCTGACCTCCCCGTGTTGAGAATCTCGCCGGGAGGTTTATTTTCCACGCTCGCGATAGGCAACTTGATGATGCTGATCGCGAATGAGGAAAAAGTCTCGCCGGGATGTCATTTTGCTCGCTCGCGGTCGCCAACTTGACGTTGAGGACCGCGAGCAAGCAAAAAATGCCCGCTACGCTACACGTTTTTGCACTGTGCTACGTGCAATTCGCGTAGCGCGTAGTTGCGCAAACTATGCAAACTACGTGAGCGTAGCGTAGTTTTCCGCCCAGGCCTAGCTGGCTGCCCCCACCAATGAGCATAGGTCTTCATAGGATTGATTGGCTAACTATATGTGGACTGATTTCAATGCATACCTGTGGTCAGAGCATCTGTAAACCGGTGAGCAAGGGCCTCTGGGTCTGGGCACTAAACACGCTCTTGTTTTCCACCATCAAGATCTGCCATGCCATCTGATACCACAGATTAACAGTTTCTGCTCGTCAAGCAGGGACGTATCCACTACACCCCTTGTAAGAGGCTTTAGGGCAGGGGCTATATAATTTTCGTGTGCTAGAAGATGCCTTTATATATTTAGCCCCTAAGGTAGCTCTTGACTTTAGATCGCTACGAGGGGCCTCCCTGCAACTCATTCCGAGAGAGCTCCCAAGCTCTTGAAGGAGCCGAGTTCCAGGTTCTAGATTTACTCTGGAACCCCAGCCGATGTCTGTTTTTCTCAGCATGAAAGTGTGGAGGGGAGGAAAATCGTTAGCCAATCAATCGTTACCATTCCAATGAACTATGATTTCGAAGAATCACAGCCTCCCAAATAAATTTTGTTAGTTTATTACAAGGCCAAGAACAGTTGGACATACAAGCACCTCAAGATGAGGGTGTAGAAATACATTGGAACTAATACAAAGCCAAACCTACGAGTGAAATTAAGTCGGTGCAACATGCACAGGATAACCAGTTCCAGAATAAGGATCCAGAAAATGATGGCGCCAACATCGAGATTCCCCTTCATTGGAAGTTCGTAGGTGAAAAGCATCTAGTCTGTCCCTACACTATCACTAACCTGACACCCCTACTTAGTATTTCCCCAAAGGCAAGTTCTATAAAGGTGACAGCAGGTGATGGCTTCCTAAGAAGTCCATTCACATTGAATAGGTCCAGTAGCTTGAAGCTACAGCGCTCGTTTTAAGATGCTCTGTTTCTCAAGGCAAGGCAGAAGTCCCTGGACTCTGTACCTAACTTCAATACATGAACTGGCAGGTAGTGTCCCATGATGCATCTCAACATCACCCCATCCAGTCAAGTCACCTCCTTGTAGGTAACTTTCCATGTGGCAGCGATGCTCCCAGGCCTTGGCTAGATGACTTTGATTACCAGGCTCACTCCATTGAGAAAGCACAACCGTTCCTTGTTATCAACATTGCTATTCAATGCATCCTCTCCTCCCCAAGCCTGACTCTTAAAACAAAGACATTATTCTAGCTAACGAGGATGAATCTCTCCATCTGCAACAGAAACATGAGAAAGAACAAATTCCGCATGCACATGAAATTCACTAACGTCTCTAATGCGAGAGCTTCTGGGGAAATGCAATTCAGGCCTATAGAAATCGGCCAACATAGGAAAATGTCACAAGCCTCATAAAATGCATATATAATGGACTTCATCACTGAGTACATCTAAATTAACATGTTACATGAATATATCCATTGTGTAAATACTTTATTAGCTACATGTATGAATTCTACACGTTAATGTTTTCATCTAATCATATGTAGTTGCAATGTTAATTTCTTCACGTTTACATGGAAATTATTTCTAACACTTCACTTTTCACGTTAATATAGTACACGTTCTACTGACCCAAAGTTAGCACCACAAAGGATTATATGCGGGCGCAAACTACCCATAAGTATAATGCACCCCTGCAAATGAAGAGCAAAATCTGCGCTCTATCACTCCCTTTGACAAACGATGAGCGGGTGAGCCAACTCCCTGCCTCAGTGTCAGAGTTGCGCGTGGGCCCTGTGGTCATTGGAGCTTGGGGGACTATCAGGAGTCTGAAATTTAGCAGCACTGGGGGGCAGATTTACAAGCCCCTTGCGACACATTTGCGCCGCCGTTGCGTCACTGCTGTGACGCAGCGGCGTCGTAAACAATGCGCCACGTTGCGACATATTTACAACGTGACGCATCTAGGGAGATGCGTCACGTTGTAAAGCCCTGCGCCACATTATACCTGCGTCAGGTATAATGTATGCAGGGTGGGCGTTCTGTGGCAAGAAAGCCTCGTAAAAGTGACGCAGTGAAATCTACAAGATTTCACTGAGTCACTTTTACGACGCCGCTGCGTCAAAACCTTACGCCTGCTTGAAGCAGGCATAAGGAGTGACGCAGCACGTTAAGTATAGGCCGCCCAAGAGCAGTGCTGGAGTTGCGTCACGCTTGCGACACGACTCCAGCACTGCGTCACCTTTACACCGACAGATGCAACACGCATCTGTCTATCCTTGCGCTATGGTGCGCAGCATTGTAAATGCGACGCATCCGTGGTGGCGCAAGGGTATTCTTCTGTGTCGCATCTTTACTGGCGCATCCCTGCTAATATGCAGAGATGCGCCAGTCCTTGTAAATCTGCCCCTGTGTTTTTACCTGAGGTTACTAGAAGACATTCCCTTAGCACTGAAAGACAGTGAGGAATATTTTGGAATACAGAGCGTCTTTGTGGAGGATCAGGAAGGTACATGCACTAACCACTAAGCAGGGCATATAGAGGTACTGATTCCTCTGCTTAATAACTGACATTCATGTGTGTGGTCGGTCACATCAGTGGGGTCCAGAGAAGGAGGAACATATTACTGCATCGGCCAGCAAGATTTAACATTGGTTCAAATGTTAAATGTGTATGTGTAGTGCATTAGTCATGTCTTAGATATGTTACAGGTTTCGCCTAAGAAGTGACTTGAATTGGTTTGTGCCCAAACTGGTTACTTATAGTTCTTCAGATTGGAGAAGAAAGAAAACAGAAGTACAAGACTGCAAAAAGCTTATAAAACTACGAGCTTGAATTCCCACGGTACGTTAAGCTATAGCAGAGTTTATGACAAAATCTGTCACACACGTATGTGTTTTAAAATGTTAACTAAAGGAACATGATTTAGACCCAGAGCAGATGTTCACTTTATGTAATTTCTGAAACAATGACTAAAAGCTATGGCACAAGTTTAAAATGAGAATGCCCCTCAGGTCGGACACGAACATAAGACATAGGGGCATATTATCAAGCCTTTTATCGCCGCGTTAGCGGCACTTTCCTGCCGCTAACGCTGTTTATTTCTATCGCCCTATTATCAAGCTGTCGCTAACAGGCGTTAGTGACAGCTTTCCGGCGATAGCAGCCGGTTTTTCCATCGCCTTGCATGCCAGCGATATTTATCGCTAATGACATGCAAGGTAGGCGTTCCTCCTCTAAATTTCACTAAAACTCCTGCTAACCACACTTCACCCTATTAGCAAGGATGGCCCGGACCCGCAAAGCGATAAAAAAAGTCGCGCTAAGGCCCGTTAGCTGCAGGAAATTAAGACCAAAAAATAGCTGGTCTTAAAAATGGGGATAAGTCTTGGGCCCACATCTATGCATGTTTCTGCTGCTGGACAGCGCTGCAAGCAATGTTGCAGCGCTGCCCTGCGACAAAAATACAGTGCAGGAATGCGCACAATCAAAAAGGTAGTGCGCATTCCTGTGCCACAGTCATGAAAAGTGCTGCTGCGCTGCGACAAGACAGCGTTGCAACTCTGCTCACTACGCCCTTCTTGCAACAGCATGGATGCGCTGTAATCACTGGACAGCACTCCATGACGCAAGTAATGACAGATACATCAGGAATCCTGACGTATCTGCCTGCGCTAAAGTCACGCATTGCTGCAGTCGTGTCACAACCATGACGCAACTCCAGCAATGCATGGGGCCAGCCTATCCCTGTGGCACTGCCTCACCCTCACGCCTGCCATCAGGCAGGCGGAAGGTACTGACGCAGTGCTGTTTATGAGGGGTGCCCGAATGTTGGTGCTGTTGGAGATCCATCGGTGGTGGCTGCGCGCTGCGGTGTCATCGTCTGGAAGCATTTGTGGAGTGTTGGTGCGGAGGGAGTTGACTAGATGTTCTTCGGTGGCCTTGATCCAGCTGCGAGGGGGTGCGATGATGGCGGTGGCGTCTGGTGGGCAAGGTAAAGACGTGATGTTACCAATGATGGTCAGTCCAGGAGAGTCCGGTGTTGTGGCAGCAGTTGAAGTTCACGCTGGCGGAAGTGACGTGCTCGACCATGTGTCCTGCTATGTGGCTTGATGCGGTGACTTACTGCTTGCGTCTGATGTAGGTGACCTTCCACAGGAGTGGGTGGTGTCCTTGTCACTGGGGTTGTCCATGTGGAACTTGAGTACATCGAGTTGGATGTTGTTGGTGGATGGGAGACCCTGTGGTGCAATTATGTCTACAATGGTATTGGAGAATGGTGGGCCATGGCCCGGTGGGCCTGCACAAGAGGGTGCCGCAGAGGAGGTGCTTGTGCTTGGTCCGGATCTGGGAGATGAGGTGGTCCATGTTCACCCTAGGGTCATTAAAGTGCGTGGTCAGTCGGAGTGAGCCTCTGTAGGTGATGGCAAGGCCTCCTCCTTGACGGTCGGGGTGCTCCTTGCAGGTGAAACTGCAGGCGTCAGTGATGGCGATGTCCGGTCCGGAGCAGAGGTTTGTCCTGGCAGGCGAGGTGGCATCCAGGGTTGATGGCGAGGAGGGTGCTGGCGTAGTAGCGGTGGAGTGTCCAAGAGGAATGCACCTTGGTGCTGAGCACGGTCCAGGGGCAGACGGATGCCAAAGGAGTAGCTAATGTGTTGCCTTCGTCACGGGAGACGACCCTAACAACGCAGGCAGTACATCGTTAACAGCGCAACTCCGACAACGCGGGTCCCTTAACATCGCATTTGATCACAACGCATTGTGAGGTCAGTAATGGGGTAATCCAAACTTTTTCAGGTGTGCATGGGTTTTGGATGCAAAAAATGAAAATTGGACTATGTCTTGGGGTAAAATATGAAAAATGGGGTGTTTTTTGGGATAAAATATGAAAAATGGGGTGTTATTTGGGCAAAATTTTGGAATTTTTGGGGTCAAATTTCTAAATCTTGGGTGTGTTTTGTGCCAAAATGAAGTGAAATTTGGGGGGTGCATTTGTCTCAAATGTGATCTTTTGGGTGTCTTTTGGAGGTTCAGAAAGGAATTCCAGGGTTCACGGCTGGGTTTGTTGTGCAAAGGTTATTTTTGGGTTGCACTCACTGTAGTGGGAACAGTGAGCTCCATGTCTCCGATATGCAACACCTACTCTACTGTTGCAATGTGCCTAGTATTAGTATGCATCGGAATGGAATGCAATGTTATGGCATGCATCGCAACTACGTATGTGCCTTTGGCACACGAGTGGTACGCCCACTGTGCATGGGCGCACAGCGGCCACCATTGAGAAGTGCGGGGGGTGTCTGGACAGCTGTGAGGTGATAAACCCCTTAAAGAACACTGGATGGTGCGTGGACGCGGGGATGTGTGTGTGAGCGTGTGTTGTTAAAAATCCATTGAGGGAAGTCTTACCTCTAAGCCGTGTCCCGTGTCTTCGTAGCTCCTGCTCTCCTGCGTCTGCTTCCAGGAAAAGGAAGTAGGCAGCCAGGCTCCCTCCCCTGAGTCAATCACAATGCTGCGATGTGGTGGTGGGATTGTTAATTGGCAACGGGACAAGTCATGCAGGCAGGGGCCGGAGGGGTAGGCATGTTCTCCATGCAGGCTGTAATGCAGCCTGCATTGCGAACAGAGAAGTGCGCATGTCTGCTTTGGGCGACCTGAGTGGGCCGACCAAACAGTCATTGCGCACTTGAGTGTGCATGCCAATCCGCACATTCCCTGCTCCGTGTTTGGAGCAGTCCTACCCACCCGCCCACTCCCTGAGGATACATAGCATGATTACATGAGTTATTTATCCCTTGTTTTTCCCTTGTTTAACTGTTGTATTGGCTTCTCTGAGCCCGCACTACCCGCTTCCCGCCGCTGCTGCCCCTGCGGCCCCGCACCCCTGTCCTCGCACATTCCCGCCTCCCAGCTGATCGTTCCTCCACCCTCCCCTACTTGATGGCGGACGCTGCGCGATTGCGCGGTGGACACGCGCTGCTGGCGCTCAGAAAACGCGCCTAAGACAAGCCCGTCTGCGCACATCTGCAACCCAACCGTGACCAGCACCAGGAAGCCTGGATCACGGGCCACCCACTGCTACAGCACAGCCACCCTCCACGCACTCAACCCTGGGAAAGTCAGAGACTGACAACAGGCCTCAGCAAACACGACCCATGGCCAGTTCTCCTGCCTCCACTGCCGCCAGAGCTTAACCACCACCCCAAACTCCAACACAGCCGACGCCAGCCCCGGCGACACCCTAGGATGCATCCTCCTCAACGGGCGCTCTGTGCACAAACACGCCGTGGAAATCTGGAACCTACTCGACTCTCTCTCGCCTGACATCGCCTTCTTCACGGAGACCTGGACCAACGCCTCCTCCGTCCCTGACATCAACACCGTCATCCCGGACGGATACAAGATCCAGAGGAAGGACAGCACCAACCACCCGGGAGGGTGCCTCGCCATTGCCCACAAGAGCACCCTCCGCCTCACCACCTCCAGCGAAACCTTCCCCTCCGCCGAACACCTGACTTCCAGATCCAGACCAGCCACAACTCCACACTTCGAGGAACCCTTGTCTACAGACACCCCGGGCCCCGGACACACCAGCCAGCCCACCATCTCCACCTGGACGCCAGTCACAGCCGAGGACACAGCCTCAACCATGAAAGGCATCCACTTGTGGGCCCCCACCAACCCATGCCTTCCTACATCTACCACAGAGCCGCGGCCGCCATCACACACGAACTGCAACGCACCATCAACACCACCTTCAAAACAGGCACCTACCCAGACGACTGTAAGCATGCAGAAGTCTGGCCCCTTCTCAAAAAGTCCACCGCTGACCCCACCGCTGATCAAGAACTACCGGCCCATCTCGCTCCTCCCCTTCGCGGCTAAAGTTGCAGAGTAAACAGTCAACAGGGAACTGATACGATTCATTGATGACAACGCCATCCTCGACCCGTCCCAATCCGGATTGCGAACCAACCACAGCAACAAGGCCGTCCTACTCACCACCACAGACGACATCTGCACACTCCTGGACCAAGGCCACTCCACAGCCCTCATCATACTCGTCCTTTCAGCGGCCTTCGACACCGTCTCCAACCACACACTAGTCGCCAGACTACACGACGCCGGCATACAAGGAACAGGCCTCGACTGGATCTGATCATTCCTCCCCGGAAGAAGCCAAAGGATCAGACTGCCAACCTTCCTCTCCGATCCCACGTAAATCACCTGCGGAGTCCCCGCGGGCTCATCTCGACTGTCTTCAACATCTACATGGCACCCTCGACGCCACCGTCTGGCCACACGGCCTCAACATCGTATCCTACGCTGATGACACCAGCTCATCTTCTCCCTCACCAAAGACCCCACCACCGCCAGACTCAACTTCCAGAAAGGAATGCAGGACGTTGCAGTCTGGATGACCAACAGCTGCCTGAAGCTCAATGCCGAGAAGACAGTAGTCCTTGTCCTTGGAACCACACCTTCAGCATGGGACAACACCTGTTGGCCTTCGCCCTCGGAAGCCCACCTACCCCCTCGGACCATGCCAGACACCTCGGCATCGTACTCGACCCATCCCTCACCATGAACAGACAGGTCTACGCCGTCACCTCCGGCTGCTTCAACACCCTCCGCATCCTCCGCAAGACCTTCAAATGGATACCCCCAGAGTCAAGGAAGACAGTCACCCATGCACTCCAGCAGATTGGACTATGGAAACGCACTCTAGGCCGCCATTTACAAGTCCCTACTCCGCAAACTACCAACATTACAGTACACCGCCGCCAGACTCGTCCTCGGCATCCCCCGGCACTGACACATCAGCCAACACCTACATAGACTCCACTGTCTCCCCGTGGTGAAAAGAGTCACCTTCAAAATCATCACTCACGCCTACAAATGCCTCACAACAACGTAACCAAATACCTCAATGACAGGATCAACTGCCATGTACACAAATGAGACATCCGATCTTCCAACCTCACACTGTCCGAAACCCAGCGCATCCACAGAGCCAGAGCAGGCGGAAGATCCTTCTCCCACATTGCATCCAATACCTGGAACGGGCTACGGGCAGACTTCAGAGGTGCCCCCTCCCTGAACCCCTTCAGGAAGACCCTCAAGACCTGGCTCTTCGGCTAACAGATCTGCGGCCCCCCACCCCTCAGTGCCTTGCGACCCTCACGGGTGAGTGGCGCGCTTACAATTCCCCTGAGTGATTGATTGATTGAGTTATCATCATGTGATGATTGTTCCTCTTCTGCACTGCTTGAGGTAGTGGGGCAACGCTCTTCCAACATAGCGGTAGAGCCGCCACTGGGGGTGCATCATCTACGTGTGATAGGCATGAGCAACTCCCCCCCGGCCCTCCTGCGCTATGCGTCCCACCTTCTCCTTACCTGGACATTGACCCCCTGGCGCAATCCACCACACTCTCTCCAAATCTGTGACTCAGCCAGCAGGAGCCTGAGCCAGGTGTGCTTTCACTGGGCAGGGTACAGCAGTCACTGTGTAGTCCGCTGGTCGACCACCTGATGCAGTTGATGCAGCAGGGCTCCCTTAGGCGTGTAGTTGCAGCGCTTAGTCCACACAAGTTCGGCGTAGCACAGGGGCCTCACCCTCCAGAGCGTCCGGCCAGCCCAACATCATCCGTCCTGTGATGCAGGGAGACGGCACCCTCCATTGGTAATCCCCTCCGTGCACCCCGGTGTAGTGGTGGGTCATAGTATGCGAAGCGGACCTCACTATGTTGGTGCGCAGGATCACCTCTACCATTGACTGCACCGAGGTGCGCAAGGCGGGCTTCTCACACAGGTCAGCAACGTGTCTCCATGCGACCTGCCAGACTTCACCACCAGGTACGGGCGATCGTCACACATCAATGTCTCCCGCCACGGCTCATCGACTCCACAGCTACTCCACATCCCACTCCAGGCCACAGACGCAGGTCCAGCGAGGGATCCAGGAACCAGACGCAGCTCCAGCGAGGGATCCAGGAACCAGACGCAGGTCCAGCGAGGGATCTAGGAACCAGACGCAGCTCCAGCAAGGGATCCAGGAACCAGATGCAGCTCCAGCGAGGGTTCCAGGAACCAGACGCAACTCCAGCAAGGGATCCAGGAACCAGACGCAGCTCCAGCAAGGGATCCAGGAACCAGACGCAGCTCCAGCAAGAGATCCAGGAACCAGGCGCAGCTCCAGCGAGGGATCCAGGAACCAGACGCAGCTCCAGCGAGGGATCCAGGAACCAGACGCAGCTCCAGCGAGGGATCCAGGAACCAGACGCAGGTCCTGCGTGGGAACCAGGATCTCATCCTGGATACCAGGATGTTGGGTGGCTTGAGGGGGTTGTTGATGTGTGCTGCACTTTGCCCTGGCTGCTCAAATCTGCATTTTTCCTTTTTTTGTGTGCATCTTTTATATTGGGGTGGACAGATGGGCTAAGTCCAAACTTGCAGGTTAGCGTGCCTTTTTCTTTCGCTAAGGGCTTATCGCTGGATTCCACCCGCTATCGCCGGTTTCATTAACGCCATCGCGCTAATGTTAGCGGCGGTTTTTGCCGCTGATCCCTGAAGCTATCGCATTTTTGCAAAACGTTGCTAATACGTTGCCAACAGGGCGATAACTTGCAGGGATCGACGGCGATAGGAAAACTAGCGCTAACCTAGGTTAGCGATAGTTATCGCCATTTCTTGGTAATACGCCCAATAGTGTAAAAATACACGTAGCTGAAGTGAAGTGAGTGGAATGCTGCATGTCAGTCCCTGAATGAGCTGCCTCAAAAGACCCACTAGACCTCTGTCATGCCCTGGTCATAGCAAAAGCTCCAATCATGGAATGAAAACTGAGGTATCTTGAAATGGTAAGTGCTTAATTTGATTCCGTGGATTCCGTTGCTCGGCAAACAGCACTTAATTGTCAGCATGGGCACTAGTGACAGTACAGCACATGGTGGCACTGTCTGTCTAATTATGAAATGAGCACAACAACAGTGTTTATTAAGTCAAATCCACATTGAAAATGAAAAATACCAGCCTCTCACGACATTATTATAGCTTTGTGTGGCCAGAAATAGTCTAAATTGTCACACATGTAGGAGTGCGATGGTTAGGTGTTATGTTGGTACTGTCATTGGCAGCGCTGGCCATGGCAATACATGGTGCAGGCTGCAGTGGCCTTACAAGAAGGGCCTTGCCACTTACTTTTTTACAAATCAAGCACTGGCTATAATCTTGAATTTATCCTGGCAAATGTTAGTCATTTATATATCACTATTAGCAATAAATGACACATCATGTGATGCAACATGGTTTTATCATCATACACTTATCCTAAAATAGGAGTCTTCTGGGTTGCCAAATGTAAGAAGGACAGATACCTTCATAGTGCACTCGGGGACAAGTCCCTTCACTTCTGAATGAAGAACAGCGATGACACAAGATAAGTCTCACAGTATTCATGCAGGATGCTACAACAAATAAATAGGAGCTTTGAAATCTAAAAGTTCAATCAATTAATCTGGATTTATATAGCACTGCTAATCACCCAAAAGGGTGTACAGGCACTTGCAGGTCCCGGGAGGCTTATTCAGACAGCCAGGTCTTGAAAACCCTTTGGAAATCAGGAAGTGAGGTGATTGTCCGGAGCTGTGTGGGGAGGCTGTTCCAAGTCTTTGCTGTGATGTAGACAAAGTGTCCTCCTCTTCTGCTTCAGTAGATGCAAGGAGTGTAGGCAAGTGACAGGAAGGCGAAGCATAATCTTCTTGACGGTTGGTGGAAGTTCAGGCACTGGTTAATGTAGGCGGATCCTTGGTTGTGTAAAGCCTTGTGTGGGTCAGCATCTTTAATTGGCATCTCTTCTGTATGGGGAGCCAGTGGAGTTGTCTGAGTTGGGGTGTGATGTGGGTTTGTTGCTGGAGGTCGATAATGAATCTGGCTGTGGCGTTCTGTATGGTTTGAAGTCTATGCAGGAGGTGTGTGGCGATCCTACATAGAGGGCGTTGCCATAGTCCAGTCAGCTGGTGATGAGGGCCTGTGTCGCAGTGCGTCTAGTGTGCAGGGGTAGCCATTTGAAGATCTTACCTAGCATGCTTAGAGTGAGAAAGCAGGCGGAGGAGATGGCGTTGATCAGTGATTTCATCGTGAGCCTCTTGACTATGGCGATTCCGAGGTTTCTGGCGTGGTCGGTGGGTGTGGGTGTGGGTCCCAGGTCTGAGGTCCACCAGGGGTCTCTCCATAGGTTGTTGTTGTTACCAAAGACCAGTACTTCTGTCTTGTCCGTGTTCAGCTTCAGGCAGTTGTTCTTCATATAGCCGTCAACAACTGTCATGCATCTGTGGAAGTTGGTCCTGGTGGTGGTAGGGTCATCTGTGAGTGAGATGATGAGTTGGGTGCCATCTGTGTATGATATTATGTTGAGGCCTTGGAATCTGACGATGTTGGTCAGCGGGGTCATATATACGTTGAAGAGATAAAAAAAAGACTAACTTTGTCACTCCTGGTTAGGAAGGAGGAGCATAGTAGAAAATAATTTTGTAATAGTGGGACAGACATTTAATATTATTTTTGTATGGCAAGAAAATAATTCCCCACTTATTAACACTCTTAAAGCAGCCAGAGAATCCCACCTCCCTCTGGGTGGTTCCTAATCTTCTCAAGGGCACTTTGTTACCCCTCTTTTGAAAAATGCTCTGCTAGACCCCAAAGCCCCTCGATAGTTTTATACCCATTTCAGGTCCCAGAGGCAATCTAAAACATTGGAAAATAATATTGTCTCCGAATAATTGCAGGTGTATGTGGAAAACCGCAAATCTTAAATACTTTCTATTTTTTTTTTTTTTTTTTATTCTTTATTGCTCAATCCAGAAAAAATTGACCATCCTTATACATTATATACATAATCTTTTAACATACATAGTGCTGGTAGTTTTGAATACATAAAAAACTTAAAGCCATAGGTCCATATGCAATCCTAGAATACATTTTTACAATTGGTTTTCTCCTCTAACATAACAATAATTTTCGATCAGTAAATTTATTTCAAATGCTCTATCATAGGTCCCCATATCTGAACTCCTAATTTCTGCCGCTTTACAGATTTCACTGCGTAAAGACTATACTCCAGATTAAAGATATTATAAAACTTAGCTTGCCACATCTCAAATGAGGGAGCTGATTGTTGTAACCACACTGATGCCACACATAATCTTGTTACCGCCGCCGCCATAAATATCAAATATCTATATGGATGTGCAGGCTGTCGCTGCTGCAGACTATCCCCAACTCCAGTTAACATGACATCCATAGTCATATGTATATTTATTCCTGTGATCTCGGACAAGAATCTCTCAATTTGCCCTATTAATTGCTGTAAATAACTACAAGCATAAAATATATGTGTGATATCCGCCTCCTCCCTTGCACATCTAAAACATCTCCCATCATTCCCTCCCCCCCCATTTCATCATCCTGGCTGGAGTATGATACAGATTAAACAATGACTTAAAATGCTGGGCTTTTAAATTAGCTGATAGCAAGATCTTACCCGCTACATCAATTGATTGCTGAACATATTGCCCCTCTTGACCTAGCCTTACCCTCCATTTGCTATCTTGTAATTCGAGATCGTCCAATTGCATTTCCATAATTAAATCATACAAAACTCCTATTTTTACTCCCTTTTTAACCTCCTCAACCAGTGAATTGGTTTTTATGCATTTCTGCCTGTGATATTTCCATAAATAGTCCCTTATTTGCAAATATTTGAAAAAATCTGTCTTTTGTAAGTTATATCTCTCCATTAAATGCGCAAACGACATTATCTCCTCTTTCTCAAATACATCGCCAACAAACCCCTAGCCCTCCATTGCTCCATTTTACGATCCCCAAAGATAACAGATGACATCGCGACTGAATTCAAGGGGGTATAAAAACATAACCCCGCTATTCCCAGCATTTTACGCAGCGGCTTCCATGCTTTATATGCTGCCCACACTACCTGAAATCGTGTTCGCTTATAATAGCTTGGTTCCCAATAGTTAAACATACAGTTCCTCGCTGCCGAGTTAAGCAAACGTTGATATATAGAGGGGGCCTCAGCAACTGTGGCCACCTTCTCTCCAGTGAGCAGTATTCTCATGTTTTGCAGAAGACAAGCATAATAATAAAAAGTAAAGTTTGGTACGGCCCACCCTCCCCTTCTGCGTGGTAGCATCATATACTTAAATGCCCTCCGTGCTTTCCTCTGTCCCCAAAGAAACCTATCACACATATATTGCAATTTCTGTAGTTGTATATTTGTCAATTCTAATGGCATCACCCTAAAAACATACAATACTCGAGGGAGTACGTTCATCTTCAATACATTGCACCTTCCCACTAACGTGAGGTGCAAACATTCTAAGCGGTCGAATTGCCTTTTTATCCCATCCAACAACCCTTTCCAATTAGTCTATATTAAATCTTGCAAGTTCATCCTAATTTTTATTCCTAAGTACGTGGCTTCCTCGGTTACCCGACTCTCTCCAGGGTAGGCATTTTTAGTACACACTATTTGGGTTTTTGTTGCGTTTAGCTTATAGCCAGACACCACCCCAAACCTCGCGGCCAACCGCTCTATTTCTACAATAGCAGATTTTGGATCCGACGTCGCCACTGTAATATCGTCTGCATAGGCCAGAACCTGTGTCTCATATTGCCCACATATCATAGAACTAATCCTAATACTTTTCTCCAGCATTGTCAAAAATGGATTTATATACAGGGCAAACAAAAGCGGTGAGCAGGGACAACCCTGTCTTGTTCCCCGAGTTATGTAAATTAAATCTGATTCTTTGCCCATCGTGCAGATCCGAGCTGTAGGCTTTTGATACATAACCTGCAGAGCCCTAATGAAATCCGGTCCAAACCCCATCCTGAGTAAAATAGCCCATAAAAAAGGCCAGGAGACACGGTCAAACGCTTTTTCAGCGTCTAAAAAAATCAGCCCTAGTCTGTTTTGCTGTATTTTAGCAGCGTCTATCAGCGCAATGGCCCTATTTATATGATTGACCGTGCTCCTACCTGGTATTAATCCATGCTGCTATTTGGATACTAAAGTTGTGATTACTCTTGCGAGCTTAGTAGCCAGTATTTTGGCATATACCTTGCCATCCGCATTTAAAAGCGAAATTGGCCGGTAAGACCTTGGTTTCTCCGCAGGCTTATCTTTCTTTTTAAATATGACTATATTAGCCTCTGACCATGATACTGGAGGATTTCCTAATTGGGCCTCCTGGAATGTCTCCAGCATATCCCTCCTTAATACCGGAAAGAATGTTTGGTATACCTCGAACGGTAGTTTATCGGGCCCTGCTGCTTTCCCTCGTGCTAATGACACAATTGCCATCTCCAATTCTTCCATTGTAATCGGGTCTTCAAGTACTACAAGGTCTTCCTGTCTCTCACCCACTATCTCTACTTGCTGAACAAATTGTCTAATAGCTTGTTCACTCCATTCCCCTTGTGTGTACAATTCCTTGTAAAAATCATGAAATACTTTTAGTATACCCTCCAAAGTTTCAACCTTTCTCCCCTCGTTGTTAATCATTGAGGAGATCCTTTGTGCTGATTGTTTAACCCGTATTCTCTGTGCCAGACACCGCCCTGTAATTTCCCCATATTCATACCTTTCCTTTTTAAAGATTTTATACCTTTTAGCAATCTCTTTGCTCCATATCCTATTAATTTTAGCTTTTCAGCAGGCTATCTTTGTTTGTATCCCCTTTAAATCTCCTCCCCTCCTTATTCCCACCATCAGTTCTACCTCCCCACCTCTTAATTCATCAAGCAGGGCTTTCATAATATTTTGCTGCATCTTCTGCCTCCTCCATCCAAAACTGGTTATTTCACCCCTCAACCCGGCTTTCAAAGCATCCCATACCATTTTATTACTGGTAGACCCTCTGTTAATTTCAAGAAATTGCTCAATCCATTTTTCAATATATTCTACAAAAGAGCTATCCAATAGAAGCTTCCTATCAAAGGAGAAGGATCTCCCTACTCTCTCCCGAGCTATTGAATAAACATCAAGTAATAATGGTCCATGATCCGCTGTATTCCTAGGCCACACCTGTATCCGGGCCCCCACCATAAATAACCTAGATGCAAAAACATAATCCAGCCTAACTAGTTTTTGATGGGGATCCGAATAGTACGTATACCCCGGATCTGGATACCTCAGGGTCTGTCACCCATCAACTAGCCCATGGTCCTTGATAAGTTGTCTTAATGCTTTAAAAACCTTCGGTTTTCTCCCTCTATATTTATTCATCTCTAGCTCCTTTGCCTGGCATTCCATATGTATATTAAAATCTCCACACAAGGGTAAAGGAGTGTCCCAATGGGCTAACTCCACGTTTAACTCTTCTAAAACTGCTTCTTCATCTAGGTTTGATCCATATAATGTACATACTACTAATTTCCTACCCCCTACTTGACACTCTGCAATTGCCCACCTACCATACTTATCTGACATCACCCGCCCCGTCCCAGAGATCCCCTGTCGAACAAGTATAGCAACCCCCCAATTCATAGTTGATTGTCGGGAGGCAATAATCAGTGAAAATCCGAGCTCTTTTAACACCATACGATTTGCCCAGGGAATATGTGTTTCCTGCACACATAGAATATCTGGTTTCATCACCCGCAGATCGGCAGCTACTCTCTTTCTTTTATTAACATTATTCAGGCCACATACATTGAATGAGCAAATCCGTACCTCGGAAGCTGTCTCTCTGCTAACCATAATCATAATCTAAGGCCCAGCCTGATGCCTTGCATATCAATCTTAGCATACACGTATTTATATCATCTTTGTTCTGGATTGATTTTTTATTTACACCCCTCCCATCCTTCACCCTCACCCCCCGTGCCCCTCCCCCATCCTACCACCCACCCCAGCTCCATTTCCTCCTGCCCCCTCCCCCTCCCAAAAACGCGGGCTGTAGGGCTAATAGCCCCTGCGATGGGGAGTAGTTTGCTGCCCAATATCCCCCTTCTCTCTTCATACCTTTCAAATAATAATTGAGCAAAGAGAAAACCCAAAGCATACATTCTAACAAGAAAAACATTTAAGAGAGAGAAAAAAAAACCCCCCAGAGATTATTACCCTGCTTTTACTCTATTTTTGAATAGATTGAAAGTATTCCTTCGCTTGCACCTCTGAAGTGAAAAAGCGTGTCTGTCCCTTATATATTATTTTCAATGTAGCAGGGTTTAACAAAAATGCTTGTGCACCCTTATCCTGATACGGCGTTATTAATTGTCACAACTGCCATCGTTTTTGCACAGTATAATGGCAATAATCAGGTCTAACAAAAAACTGTTGACCCTTCCCCATCCTCTTGGAGGGCCCGAAAGAACAAGTAAAAGAGCAACTGGCCAGTGATGATAAAGACATTCATGTAAATGAAGAAACGCTGGAAAATATGGTATTAGGTGACAGAGGCATGGAAAAAGAGATTGAATTATTACAAGATAAAACGACGAGTGAAGCAACTGGAGGGCCAGGATTAATGACGATGAAAGATACAGATAAAGGGCTAGCAGAGAATGTAGAGAGTGATTTATAACAAAAGGATATGGAAAATACTGTCTTAATGGGACTTTCGGCTGACGGGATTGTGGAGGAGGTAGAGATTGGATTAGTGGGAGCAGATGGCTGCAGGGAGAGTGACTCAGGGGAAAAGTTTTTTTCCATATCGGAGCCCTCGGATACATCGGATGATGATTGTAATTTAGGGCAAAGGATACAGTCTCAGGAAAGCTTATTAATGAGTGCTGGCAGTGTTCAGACTAGTGCAAATTGGGACTTTGGTACTGCTGATGTGTCCACAGTTCGAAAGAAGGAGGTTGATAAGGAGGGAAACTTGTTAGCCGAAAAAGCTAATAACCTGATGTGAGATGAATCAACATCATTGGAGGCAACCCCTGACGGCCTGAGAACTGGCGGTCGAGGTTTGGAAGGGAGTGAAGAAAGGCAAGATGGAGCAGTTTCATTGGAATCGATCTACCAGAATATAATAGACCATAGAACGGAAACTCGGGCAGAAAACGCCAAAACACATACGGCATGTCGAAAATTACAGAACACAGTCAGGAAGATTGCCAAAGTCTGTAATGAGTTTACGGACAGGATGAATGAGGCGGAGGCAAGGATATCCACACTAGAGGATGAAGTGGTGGCTCAAAAGGCGACGCTGGAGGCTATAAGTTCTCATAAAGATGATACACAACTTAAGTTAGTAGATTTGGAAAATCGACTACGAAGAAATAATTTAAGGATACTTGGAATACCGGAGGAAGCGGAGGGACGTGACTTCCGGAAATTTGTAGTCGAACTGTTTAAAGAGGCTTTTCCTGAACTTTTTATGTGGAATTGGGCTAGTGAGATTCAAAGGGCGCATAGGTTTCCCTTTAAACAAGCGAGGGTCAGAGATGGGCAACCTGATGTTAGGCCTAGGGCAATATTGATAAGTGTAAATAATTTCCTGGCGCAACAGGCGGTTTATGACCTCGCAAGGCCTGTTAAATACTTTCTAAAACAAGACTGTATCCCAAAAAGGTTTGAAAAACTTGAAACTCCTTTGCAGCTCCCCACAGTTAACTGCCTACAAGGATCATTTGTTTCACCTGTTGTACTGCAACCTAGACAGGAATATCGGATTATTAACCAAGACCTTATTTTACTAAAATGATACGCATAATATTCTTATAGGGGCTTTCAGTCAGCCTTTTTTCTTAAATTGGTCAGGTATTTAATTTAATTTAATTTAAAGGGCATTTATAGAGTGCACAGCTACCTCAGAAGAAGTGTCCCGGCGCTAACGCGGAAGACAGCAGAGTACAAGAGCCGAGCAGTTAATCCCATTGCTTTAGAGCCAAGTTTTCAGCTTCTTTCTGAAATCCTGTTTCGAGTTCAGCATGCGTAAGTGAGTAGGCAGGTCATTCCACAGTTTGGCAGTCCCTACCGAAAAAGACCTCCTCCCCTGCCTGGCTTTTGAAAAGCAGGGGACGGTAAGCTAGTGACGGAGGATGGATCTGGCTATTGTGTCTGCCCACCAAAGCCTACAGCATGTGGCAAAGTGTCAGCCTACTTTAGCTATTGGCAGTCTTCACTGTGAAGTATTCACTGTTTCGCAAGTTGCACATCCACACACAAAGTAGTTCCCTTCAGTGCCATGAACTATTCTGACCATGTGCGCTTTTTGAGGCCAAAAAGGTGTATGGGCTGCTGAAAGCAGAGCTCGGAAACAGAAAAAAATGACAACTTGCGATCTCTTCTGTTTGTAGCTTATGTACTAATTCAGAGATCTTTCGAGTTAATGTATGTGTTGTAGACAGAAAAAAGAACAAGCATTGGCAATGCCATATTTTTAAGTTTTTTGTATTTGTTGCAAATAGAAAATGTCATAGGGATTTGAGGGATAGCGCTGCTGTGTCCGTCCTCGCATAGCACTGCGTGTGTATGAAGGCTGAAACCTTTTGCACCTTATTTTGCTGGGCTTCAGAAAAGCTCTCAAAACATGGCTATTTGCCCAGGCCTACGATTAGATTAAAATTCTTTCTGGTCGCGGTTGATCCTTATGTTAGCGCCATGAAACCAATTGGTGTACGTGCACTTTATAAATTCCGTATAACATAACATAACATGACTTATTAACATGACGCGCTTGGCTGAAAAACAACACAGTACGATAAAATGTAATCTTGAAAAAGACGGAAACACAGTAAGCAGATGCTAATAAAACAATGTATATTTCCGTCTGGAATGCACAGTGCCATCTCCACCCACTGCTAAGAGGAGGGAGCAAGAAGCACGAGTAAAAAGGACGGGCAAGCAGCGTCTTAGACAAAAAAAAACCATTGCCCATATGAGCACTGCGTGTGTATGTGGTATCTTAAGGGATAGCACACGAGAGAGTACCAAAAAAAAGTGTAATTTATAATAATAATACAAACACAGACGCCACACCAAGCACATGCTACAAAACTATATGTATGTATGCAAGACGGACCCAAACTAAACAGCAGCTCAAAAACTATATGCATTTGTACCTGGGAGGCACAGAATCAGCAGGGGCTGAAACATTTTGCAGTTTATGAACATTACGCGCCTGGCATAAATTTGTGCCTTGGACGGGGAGGGATAATTGTTTTAGCAATAGACACAGTGGAAATGCAAGCCCTTTAACCAACAGAAACAATACAGCCTTTTTAACATATGCATGCTATTTTAAAAACGTGTGAAGTACTAAACTGCGGCTCCAAGAAGACGGACAGGGCTACGCAGCTACTTTGAAGTTATTTGTTTCGTTCTGCTTGTAAAGCACACGATCTGAAGAAGACCTGTGAAGTACTCGGGTGCGGCTTTAACACCAAGCCAAACAGCAAGTTTGCAATTATGTGTTTGTTTGTACTCCAAAAGCATATAATCAGAAGGAGACCTGTGAACTCCTTGGCTGCGGCTCCAACAAAACAGACGTTAAAGCAGGCACCAACTTAGCAAAAAAAAAACGTGTTTCTGTGTGCAGTTTCCTGCCGCTAAAGCGGCGATAATGTTATCACCGTTCTTGATAATATGGCCCTGTGTGTTTCTGTCTGGAAGGCATACGATTAGCACGGGCTGTAACCTTTTGCACTTTATAAACATTACGCGAGCTGAAAAAACATCTGTGTTTGTGCCTGGAAGGCAGACAGTTATCAAAGGCTGAAATCTTTTGCACTTTATCAAGATGACGCGCTTGGCTGAAAAACAACACAGTACAATAAAATGCAATAATGTGTGTGTATCTTGAGGGATAGCGCTGCTGTCTCTGTCCTCGCACATCACTGTGTGTGTATCTCGAGGGATAGCGCTGCTGTGTCTGTCCTCGCAGAGGACTGTGTGTGTATTTCGAGGGATGGTGCTGCTGTCTTATTCCTCGCAGAGCTCTGCGTGTGTATGTGGTATCTTAAGGGACAGCGCTGCTGTCTCCTTCCGCCGGAGCACTGCATGTGTATGTGGTATCTCAAGGGATAGCGCTGCTGTCTCCTTTCTCGTTGAGCACTGCGTGTGTATGTTGAGGGATAGCGCTACTGTCTTCTTCCTTGAGGGATATCACTGCTGTTTCCTTCCTCGCTGAGCACTGCGTGTGTATGTGGTATCTCGAGGGATAGCGCTGCTTTTTCTGTCCTCGCACATCACTGTGTGTTTATCATGAGGGATAGCGCTGCTGTCTCTGTTCTCACACATCACTGTGTGTGTATTTTGAGGGATATCGCTGCTGTGTCTGTCCTCGCATAGCACTGCGTGTGTATGAAGGCTGAAACCTTTTGCACTTTATCAACTTGACTTATTAATATGACGCGCTTGGCTGAAAAACAGCACAGTACGATAAAATGTAATCTTGAAAAAGACGGAAGCACAGTAAGCAGCTGCTAATAAAAAAATGTGTATTTGTGTCTAGAATGCACAGCGCCATCTCCACCCACCTCTGAGAGGAGAGAGCAAGCAAGCACAAGCAAAAAGGACGGGTAAGCAGCGGCTTAGGCAAAAAAAAAACATTGTCCATTTGAGCACTGCGTGTGTATGTGGTATTACGAGGGATAGCGCTGCTGTCTCCGTCCTCGCACATCACTGTGTGTGTATGTTGAGGGATAGCGCCGCTGTCTCCGTTCTCGCACATCACTGTGTGTGTGTATCTCGAGGGATAGCGCTGCTGTCTCCATCCTCGTACAGCAATGCGTGTGTATCAAGGCTGAAACATTTTGCACTTTATCAACATGATGCGCTTGGCTGAAAAACAACACAGTACGATAAAATGTAATCTTGAAAAAGATGGAAAACAGTAAGCAGCTGCTAATAAAAAAATGTGTAAAAACAAAAAAAAACATTGCCCATCCAGCCCTTGGTGCCTAGGATTAAGGGATGTGCTTCCAAATTAAAGCTTGTTAACTTTATTGGTGTAGTTATTTTAACAAGTCTTAAGCAGCTCTCACCACCTCGCAGGTCTCCAGAAGCTTGCAGTCCGACACTTGCAGCAGCTCGGTTCCGCTGGCTGGGTCCAGAACTGGGAAGGTGGCGGCGGCAGACACCCAGCGGCCACCAATAAATCCGTTAGCGCGGAGCAGTGGTGAGGCAGTCAGGGAGGAGGATGCAATGCCGGCGACTGGCAGGGACGAGTAGAGGCTCCGGGAGACAATAGGCGCAGTAAGCGGGAGCCGCTGCAGCCGAGTCTCCGTAATGCGAAGCACAGCGCCATCTCCACCCACTGCTGAGAGGAGGGAGCAAACAAGCACGAGCAAAAAGGACGGGCAAGCAGCGGCTCAAATAAAAAAAAAAAATATTGCCTTGCGCAAATAAAACTGAAACGAGCTTGCGTTGAAGTAAAAAAAAAAAAGAGATCCACGAAAAACAACAGACACAAAAAAAATGCACTAACACCAGTAAAGGGGCCAATAGCCATAGGCGTGCCCAATGGGGAGAAAGGAGGGACATAAAACACTCTAACCCAATAGCAAGTAAGACATTTTGAAAGACACACTCAAAAACAAATAGGAAAACGGAGGCGGAGACTCCCTCACTAAAGCATATACTGCATGTCTCACCGAGACAGCGCATGCGCTGCCTAGGCGAGACCTAAATATGGCAACTATTATTAGAGTTCATCCAATGAACAGAGCAACCTCTATGCAGTTCTCCACAATTAATGGAAGAGACCGAACACCTGTATATGCTGCATGTGTGTATTTAAGAAACAGGACTCAATTTGAATAACTTGAAGCACATCCTGCAGTTCTCCGGCTCTCGGTTTTCTGAAAGGGGCATCTTCCACAAGCTAGTTTTCAGGCTGACCAGATTCATATGTCAAAAGGATATTCAGCAGCAGTTTGAAAGAAATTTGTAGGTGTAAGACATTTATTTGCATGTCTGAGTCTTCAATTAGCAGTGGGATCAAGCACTCCGTTTCCTACGTCTCTCGTCACATTCTGGTTCTTGTAGTCATCAGTGGCGTAACACAAAATGATGGGGCCCCCTGAATAATGTGATGAGGGCCCAGTTGTGACCCAGATTGCACCAATATTCTTTGGTCTTGGGCTCAACGAGGTCCCCCTGAAGGGTTGGGCCCCCACTATGCTGCAGGTGGCCTGCTTGAAAGCAGAGTGACTTTCCCGAGCGCTTACCTATTTTTTAGTTCATGCCATTGCACACATTCTGCAAGGGAGCAATGGCATGGCTTTGGGAGGTAAGGGGGTTCCATCCAAAACAAGGAACCCTGGGGCCCCCTGAATTGTGGGGGCTGCGGGGGCCTCCATTACGCCCCTGAGGCCATATTGCAGAAGGTGCTCCGAGGACGCAACAGGCGTTTTCACCCACTTTGCGCTCACCCGGGGCACCTTGGTATTACAGAAGAGGCCGAAGACGCTAGTGCTGCCCCTTCTGTAATACCAATAGTGCTGGTGCACATAATATTTATCTTCAGGTGGCGTTCCCTCATTTGCATGGGGACGTGCCCCATGCAAATGAGGGAATCCCTTTGCCTCTACTCCTGTGCCATATTAGAGACGTGAACGCAGAGGAGAGAAAGCTCTTAGTGGGCGCACTACCAGTGCGCCCCCTGAGAACAGCCCTCTGGAGGGGACAAAGGGGGCCCTATGGACCCCCAGTCATCCTCTTGCAGTCGGGTGCAGTCACTGACTGCACCGGCCTGCAAGGGGATCTTTAATCTCCCTTCAAAGTGCAGGCAGGTTGCCGCCTGCACTGTGAAAACACGGAGCGGCTTTAAAGCAGCCGCTCAGTTTTTCACAGGAATGCGCTGCCCCCAGGGCAGTGCAAGTTCGCAGCTGCCCTGAGGGCAGAGCATTCCATGTAATAGGGCGCACTTTCCCTGTTTCCGCCCGGCGCACCTGTTTTAAGGTGCGCCGAACGCAAACAGGGAAAGTGCACCCTTTACATAATAGAACCCCTGGTAGTAATTTTCTTTTGAACAGTTTACCTTTTCATTATTTTTCTCTGTAAAATTATAGATCCCCACTGTGCCAGAGAGCAGTAAGGCCTCGGTTACAGGATCCCTTTTAATTCCAATCGGCCCGGTACCAGCAGATACCGGCCCCATCAAAATGACTGTGGCAAGATTGCAGATCTATTTTCTGTCACCTGGAGATTATGCCTGCCCACCGCATCCCAGGGGAATTAGATCCAGCATTATTCCAGGGTAATTGATTCCTTTTCTCTAAGGGGATCCACAGGGTCCCAGTTGTAATCTTCCAGTAATTCCATCCACGCAGTTCCTGGTACTCCCGATATCAGTTACAACAGGGGAGGGGAGTAAAGTTACGGGGGAAGGGGGGGCAGGGGGACTGGACACCCCGAAAGAGGCCCTAAGGCTTTATAAGCATAGATACTCTAGCGCAGTCTTCAATTAAAGGAAGGCAGGACAAATGTTTTGGTGGTATGACCGAAATATATTCATCAGAATGATCGAAACAAGCTGCCTCTACAACTTCCTTTGATACGGACATTGTAAGTGAACAACTGAATAATCTGTTTGCCCTTATTAATGCAGAAGTAAAAGGGACTCCCAGATTAGTGTTGTTGTTTATAACGAGACATCTGAAGAAAAGATTGCCATATACTGTATTATATCTATATTGATAAACCTCTGAGCCAGGGTATCACTAAGCTAGTTGTATCAATCAACTTATTTTGGGCAATTTTGTAATCTTTACTGGAAAATACAAAACATGGGGCCCGATTCACAGAACTAAGTTAAGACAAAATCCTAAACTTACTACCATTTTGGTATTCACAGAAGGCACTTACTCATTTTGGTATTCACAGAAGGCACTTACTTACTCATTTTGAGTAACTTACTCATTTTGTGTAACTTACTCATTTTGGTATTCACAGAAGGCACTTACTCATAAATGAGTAAGTGCCTTCTGTGAATACCAAAATGAGTAACTTACTCATTTTGTGTAACTTACTCATTTTGTGTAACTTACTCATTTTGGTATTCACAGAAGGCACATACTCATCAATGAGTAAGTGCCTTCTGTGAATACCAAAATGAGTAAGTTACACAAATGAGTAAGTTACTCAAAATGAGTAAGTTACTCAAAATGAGTAAGTAAGTGCCTTCTGTGAATACCAAAATGAGTAAGTGCCTTCTGTGAATACCAAAATGGTAGTAAGTTTAGGATTTTGTCTTAAGTTAGTTCTGTGAATCGGGCCCATTCATTTTCATCATAGGCAATTAAGAGAAGTTTGCTGCGCTCTGTCTTTATCGTAACCAATTATGTGAAAGAAAACGTTCTGACTTATTAATAAAGATAAAATCCGACGTAATTTGTTGAAGGATAATTTTTTTTTGCATATAAAATGAGATTTAAAAAAAAATATATATTTATAAAAATGTGATGCAGGTATCCCGTTCTCTCTATAACAACGAGGAACCCTCGCCAATCTTGCAAATGGCAAATCGTTTTCACTTCTTTAGATTTATGTAATGTGGAGCAATACATTTTTAAAGAATACAGAGGAACAGAATGGTGCTAAGCTGTATTCCGCACGGTTTGTATTCAGCTAAATGAGCCGAAAGTGCTTGCACTGATTCTTTGAACTGTAGACATGTATACGGATCTTCCTCTGCCAACCAGCCAGTGGCCAACCATGAGAGAACGTGTAAGGCGTTCTCTGGCGTGCATAATGGCGTCTGAACGTTCGTGCCTCTATGGTTCCATCAGTCATAAATATCCGTAAGAAACAACAGGGCAACTTGTTGTTTCCACTGGAACTTTGGCTGACAGTTCTAGAGAACAATTTTAGAGACAGTTCTTTGCCAAATCGGCAAAGTGAACAGGCATTTACAAAGCCAGTGATTTGAGATTAGTATTGGGTACTACTGGTGTTGCCAATATTTGTTTGTGTGCTGGGGAATGAGTGCTGACAAAAGCATTTAAAAATAGATTCTCCTGAAAATAAAACAACCGTTTTTAGGTCGAGCCTAGCGCAGCATGCAAGCGCTGCTCTAGGAGATGACCTTTAGAAATCGGTCAGCACTTTTCAAGCACTCGTGCTTGTGGCGGCATCCACCTTGCGGGAGCGAGCAGCGGCGCGCAGGGGCCATCTGTTTTCAATTAGCGTGTCCACGCGCGCTTGTTGACATTTGCCTGCTCGCGCTCGCTTTCACTTTCTTGTCGGTTCTTCACTTTTCTTCCGCTTTTCTTTTCCTTTTGTCTTGTTGTTTGGATGCTTGTACTTTACATACAGTTTGCATTCTGTAGTCGACTTGTCCAAAGATGCTTTGTTTTCATGTATGTCATGCCTCTTCTTAATTCACTATTTAGGCCAATACATACACACTTTGTGCATCAGATCTCTCTGCTCAAAATGTAGGTGATTGCGGCATTAGGAAAGCTCTTTTAAATGTCCATGCCCTGTGACTTGGTTAAACTGATTAATGCAATTTATGACTGTCTCCACGAATCTACAAACATATGTTTTTCATTTATACCGATTTTGCTTTTAGTCGTTATGTAGCAGTGTGCTGTAAACAATACACATTGGTGTTATCTAAATTAAATGTTAAAGGTAATTTAACGTACTCTACACCGTTTATCGACCGCCGCATTGAAGACTCGATTTGGCCATGCTGTGTTTAACTGCTCTGTGTACATGTTGCACATTCGTCTGAGATGCCTGTGCTAAATTCTGTTTGTGACAACAAATGCTTATGTGTATTTTTAAAATAGAAAATCAACTTCCTGGTGCAAGCCTGGCTTGCAGTTTTGCTTTTTGTAGCAAAAAAATATTTTGCAATGTTTTCAAATCCCTTTGTAGCACATGATCTGTGACGTGGAGCTAAAGGCATTTTATTACTTAATTCATAGAATGCACTTACTCAAAAGCAAAGAAACCGCTTTGAAGCGCCACAAAACCATGTCCGAGCATGTTTTGCATATCGTTTGCTCTTTTTTATGTTCATGCCCAGTGAAGCATTTTCATATAGTTAAACAAAAAACTGTGTACTTAAACACCAAGCCAAACAAATAGTTTCTTAAACTGTAGCACCAACCACAAACGGGTTGCTATGCAATTTTCTCTACTCACATGGCAAAGATTACCCCCACACACACAGCTTGCTCTTTTCAGGAGTGGGTATCTGCTCATCACTCTCAGCTGTATCCCTGTACAAAGACAAGGTGCAGGGGAAGAGCACATGTCAGAGAACAATGTCCTGGGCCTAAATCTACCTCTAGCTTCAGATAGTCTGGGCTCCTTTAAGCATCTGAAGATTAACGTGTTTATTTAGCTGTTTTGAAAAGTACTTGTCACACTTTTTTGACAGATATCAAGGTGTGGTAAATCAATATAGATTAGGCCTTTGAATGTCACCTATGTCTGGCTTGAGGGTTAAAGGCTCATTCTGTTTTGTTACCTTTGATGTATGTGTATATTCTTTCTAAATTCAAACTTAGAGGAGGACTGTAGTCAAATTGTATGGTAGATTTGAGGCACATAAGATCTGTGCTACAGAGAAGTTGGGAAGAAGCTCACTGGGGATGGTGAAGCAGCTGTAGCCAATATGGATCAGACAATTAACGAACTGCTCTTGCTGTCACATTGATTGCCGCTCCAAAAAATAATAATAAAAAAATATGCAGTCTTTTATAGAAGCCCAAAAATGTATTATTATAATGTAAAATACATCTATATGTTCAACAAGGGGACCTGTCTGTGTTATTCCAGTCCAGGTGTGTAGTTTATACATGTTACAGCCAGCAGGGGCTTCCTTCATTGACCCACCTGAACTGTGTGCTGCAGCTGAGCTGTTGCATAATATAACAAGCATTGGCATAGCCAATAGGTCTCGCTTTTGGGACCTTATAAGTATTTAGTTATGCAGCACAATATCCTTGGTGCAACAACATCAACTGTTGCATGGCTAAACACTTATAAGGTCCCAAAGGCGAGACCTATTGGCTATGCCAATGCTTGTTTCTGTTGCATCCATTCTTCATATGCTTTTGTCAGTTCTCACTCCCAAGCGCCAAGAACATTTTCAGGAGGACCATCAATGTTAATGGGGTTTCTCAGTTTAGGAGTAGTAAAGTTAGGAGTCCTAACTTTACTACTCCTAAACTGAGAAAAATCCTAACTTTAAGACTTTCGGTATTCACAGAAGGCATTTAGGAGTCCTAAAGTTAGGAGTCCTAACTTTACTACTCCTAAACTGAGAAAAATCCTAACTTTAAGACTTTCGGTATTCACAGAAGGCATTTAGGAGTCCTAAAGTTAGGACTACTAACTTCTGTGAATACCGAAATGAGTAAGTTCATTCTGTGAATACCAAAATGAGTAAGTGTATTCTGTGAATACCAAAAAGTACTAACTTTACGTTTTTGACGTAAGTTAGTTCTGTGAATCAGGCCCGGAGTTCTCACTCTTTTGCGACTATTTGCTGATGCTCCAAATCTTTACTCTTTTCCAAAAGTAACTCTTTATGGGTTTCATGCTAGTTTAGGTGCTTTAGATTTAGATAGGAACTATTTCCTTCATAGAACACGTTGTTATTTTTCATGCTGCCTCTAACCAAATTTCTTCTTGATATTTCTGTAACTGGATATATCTAATTAATCTGAATAAAAAACAAAATTATAACTAATCTCTTCATGAGAAATAAAATGTATAAAACTTACCAACCCTCTCATGATTGACTGAACTTTAAACTGTTGTAAGTTGATGATTTTTGATTTACTGTCCATTCTAAGATGGTGGCAAAGATCTGTCAACCAACAGATGGAGCTGGCGTGGAGTGGAGTTCTCTGTCATAAGTTAAGGGTAAAACCGTTTGTAAATGTTCTCGTGCTATCAAATCCTTACGTTACAATGCATGCTCTGATGGGATTCCAGGAAACATGGAAATAAAACTAACTCCCTTAAAGTGGTTTTAGTGAGTATCATGTGTCAGCCGGCAGAGCAAAAAAGAAAGGTCATCCGAAGGGAGGCTTGTCTGTCTGCGTCTCTATTAAGCATGCTTTTGTTGTAACTAACCATCGATCTTCAAACATGCTTGCCATCCCCATTGGAAATTTGATGTGTGGGGCACACCCTAGTCCCTTGCTGGTGATAAAATATATACATGCCACCAAGCCTAAGTCTGAAGAAACAAATTATCATTTAAGTCAAACAAATGCTATATTCATCTCACATGGAAACAGACCTTGGATACTGGAATACAGCACTCCAGATACCACAGACTGGATAAATTAGACCATGCTCTCCTTGCAATCCATGAGGCCCTTAGCCTAAGAGCATTACATTGTTACATTCTCCCTGATGCACTCATGGCTTTCATGCACAGAACTGATCCAGCGTTTCAGGAATAGAAATTTCTTAAGACAAGGCCCAATTATCATTACCCAACATGTCCCTTCATGCTGGGTTAGTGTAATTCCAAATTAATCCAAAACTTACCAATCTCGCATATATATTCTCATCTCTAGAATACCAAAATTGGCAATACAATCTTTATATAGTTGATTACATTTGGCAAATCAAACCTCAAGAATAAATCACTCCTAATAATGACAAACTCATTTGTAAATTTATAATGTTTATCTAAATAATGTGAAATAATGCTCTTTGGTACAAACATACAGCATAAATCATAGATCGTCACAAAGCAAACAAAATCAGAAGAGAAAATGACAAATTCATATCAATGACAATGCATAAAAGAGTGGATAGGTGAAGAGACAAAAGATTCAGAGACAAAAAAATATTTGCAATTGTTTATGCAAATTCAGATTTCAGTATATACTAACCCAAATAGGAATAGGAAATCTACTCTCTGGCCATGAGAGCAGCAAGGCCCCTCAAGAAGATTTGAAGAGGCAAAGCCTAAGTCAGTAATCAGTAGACAGGAAACAGAAACAGCAAACCGACGACAGCGATGATCTCCCAACAGTCTAACAAGTCAGTCTCCTAACCCCTCCCACCAGGCACCTCAATTATACCCTGAAACCCAAATGTCCAACCCACACAAGTATTAAACTAAAGGTTTTCTACACATTTGATTGGTTAAGATAGGGGGTGTATGGTCACACCATTCTCAGCATGTCCGCCACACTAAGGGGTCAATTCCGATTCGGGCCGGAAAAAGCACCGACCGTCTCGGAGCCGGAAAAATTACCGACCGACACGTACCAGTGGCGCCCGGCACGCCAAGTACGATGCAAGCCGCGATACATCCGACCGACACGT